>ML787238.1:391693-415014 GCA_009831015.1 Picea engelmannii
TGGCAATAATAACATGTGTTTAAATTTGCAATGTTAATGATGATGGGTGATCGCAATGTTATTAATGGTTAATTGAAATGTTAATGATGATGTCGGATTGCAATGCTAACATTGTTTAAATGGAATGCCAATGACGAGGTTTATATTGCAATGCTATTTGTCTTGTAAGGTTATTACATATGCTATAATATTAACATTGTTAAGCTGCGATATTAAGTACTGCTTAATAGAACGGTAATGCTTGTTCAAATGCAATATTAGTAATGGTTTTAATTTGCAAGATTATTGATGATGGTTGAATCACCCTGGTAATATTTGTTTAGTGGAGTGTTCGTGAGGATGTTTAACTGCAAGGGCATTATTCATTAAATTGAAGTGATAATGATAAGGTATTCGTAGATTAATAATAATTAGTGGAGCATGAATCCTGATTGATGTCTTTGGGTCTCAATAGGAGTGGGTCGTTATTAGAGTCCTCGTGACTTGTGTCTCCCGTAGTGTTCATGATTGTCTCTGATTTTGTAGTACTTGGTGGTATTGTATTGCGTAGTATGTTCGTGTCGGGCGAGATATAGACACCTCTTGTAGATTAGTATTTATGTCTGTGTGTAAATCCGGTGGAAGGAATCTAGTGCCGTATCAAGAGTCTCGGGCTATTTAGAGGCACAGTTCCACTCTTGCGACACCCTCTGATCCGTATCAGTAGTCTCGGGCTGTTTAAAGGAACAGTTCCACTACTGTGACTCTACTGATGGATTCTTTCATTCTGTGATAGTACTGTGCCTAACCCCTGGTGTCTTTTTCTGCTTACAGCTGCTAGTTGCACGCCTTATGTCCAGGGGCGTTTATTTCTTGTCGTCACTAGATATGTCAGGTCGTCTTGATTGTGTTCGTCTTACTTGCGTCTTGTTAGTCCGAGTGGTGACGTAGAGTCGAGCAGGTTGTTTCTTCTACACACGCGCACACACTTTACACAAAATTTTTTTTTTGCACCTGTTGTTAGAGTAGTTGTCCTTAACTAGGAGGGTTGTTACAAAAACCATGGAAAATTATCCCATGAGCAAAATTTATCCCCTAAAATCATCCCTGCACGTAGTGAGTAGACCTAGGGTTAAACATTAATTCACCAACAAATCCCAAAATACCGACCCTTTCGGCATCACCCGTAAACATGTGAAGTCTCACCCAAGGTACCTATGGTGACTGCAGGAACCAAAATTCCACAATCATGGGGGAATATGAGGCATTCATCCTTACTCTTTACTTAACATTCATTCATATATTATGTGCACAAAAAAATAACAATACCGTAACATCTGACATAATCATCCTACTTAACCATTCATCATATGCACGAAACCATTAGATACATATTCATACTAATAATTAATCATCCATTCTATGTGTGCAATGAAGAGAAAGAAAAACACACCATAACAACATACATATCAGAGCACAAGGATATAATGTGGTTCACCCCAAACTGGGCTAAGTCCACAAATACTGGCTTCTTATATTATTCATTCATAGTCTTCCTTACAAAGGGTGCACACTGTGCTCATACAATGATCTTCAGTAAAAACCCAAACCTACCCAATTCGTTCTATGCTGCAGTGCACACATACCTCTTGATTGATATTCAACTCATCTCACTACTCATTGCTCAACAACCTACTCAATTCACTAAAAATTCTCCTCCAAAGATCTCAGTTCCCAATGTTCAAGATTCAAGATTCTTGATTCTTGATTCTTTCTTTCTACCCAAAACCCATTACATATTTATACATATAAATTAGGGCTTAGCCCATTACAATGTGGACAAATTGTCCCAAAACTTCTAACTAACTTCCCCCTTTCGCGCGCTGACTCCTAACTGTCTTCCATGCACTATGCTCCTTTACTGAGTTGACATGCGATCCGCTCCTGCGTGATTCCAAAAAGTTACCCAATATTGCCTGTTCCAACAATGACCAAGGCACCACGTGGCAGGTAGAAGTTGAACCACATGGTGATGGATGCACAAAGTTCCATTCCTTCTCTAAATTTACCTATAAGCTCACTTTTACAATCAAGTTACTTATGAAGTGAGCCACTTTTATAGAATAAGTGAGAATCATTTTTACAATGAAGTTACTTTAAAGTTGCATGCAAAAAATATTTAAAAGAAAATATTAAAGTTATTTTATAGAGATTCAGTTTTATAATTTAAGTGAAATGCACTTTACAATGAATGCATGAACTTTTTCAAAAAATAACAAAAATGAGACTTGAACTCAAGATCTCTTACTAAATAAAGCAACTTTCAATCAAGTGAGCTAGTGTAAAACACATTATAATCTTAAGAATGAGAATGGGGGGTGTTTTTGTTGTTGTTGGAGCTCCGCCTTAAGGTGTGTGCTTAAAAAAAATTCTTTTCATGTGTTCACACACACAAAAAAATTCACTTCTTGACAACAAGGGGTTAGATCTTGGTTATCTTACCTGAAAATGCAATTTTTCTCTTTGTTTATGATTTTCCCGAGATCAAACAGAGCGCACGACAAAGAGCATACACAGAAAATAAAACACTTTTTGCTCTATTTTTAATTTGTCGATATTGCACAAAGCGCATGAAAAATAGAATATGCAGATTGGAAAGAGAAGCAACCTGGAAATAAAAATAGAAAACATAAATATTATCTGTGTACAATTTTTAAATAGGGTGTAATCATGTTTTATACCTCTGGATCTAACTGAAACGATCATATCTTGGGCAAACGAAAACCTTTTCAAGTGAAATGAAAAGTGTTTCTAGCTGAAATAAGCGCTTTGGACACAATCGAACAATCCTATTGGACCAAAAGTGTATGAAAATAGTAGAAACCAGAAATGTAGCAACACAACTTCAAGATATCGATCTACAATGAGAGCGGGTATTCAAATAAGATCTGATACCATGTTAGACAACATAGGGTATTCCAATAGAGGATGAACACCTTCAATAACCACTCACACAACCATATTAAAGATCAACAAACCAATGTTTTTACATGGTAAAACCCCAATGTGGGGAAACATCCATGGCCAAAACCAATGTGGCCACTCGAGGCAATTTATTAATGCAAAAGAAAAATATTACAAGAGAGTTTCTCACAATTGATCATCGACAAATGATCCTCCATGCTCTTTAAATAGAGATCATGGACCAATCAGGTGTTAAGACATGGATCAATGTAGTCATTACTATCGAGGATAATACAAGCCGTTAGATCACTCTATGTTGGGAGCATATTGCGACCGTTGGATTTCCTAACTACAAATGCATACTAAAGAAATACACTAAGAAACACACTTTAACCTATTGACACATTAGACCAAGTTGAACTTAACTAGCTCCTAAGTGTGTGAATATATTAACACAAATTGCCGAGAACAACAAGGAAACATGATTCAATAATGGTGGTAATGGATAAATTGACAAAGGCTACTCATTTTATTCCAATGTAATTATGTCATAAGCTAGCTAATATTGCAGAATTTTACAGGAAGGAAATTGCTAGGTTGCATGGTGTACCTAAGGCAATTATTTTAGACAAATATCCAAAGTTTACTTTAAACTTTTGGAGAGGATTGTTTAAAATATTTGTGATGAATCTAAATTTTAGTACAACATACCATCCATAGTTATATGGGTATACATAGAGAATGAACCAAGTGATTGAAGACATGTTAAGAATGTATGTGTTGGATATACCATCCAAGTGGGAATAGTATTTGCATTTGGTCGAGTTTTCCTACAACAATGAGTATCAAACTTTATTAAAGATGAGCCCATTTGAAGATCCGTATGGAAAAAAATGTAATGCTCAAGTGAGTTGGGACAACTAACATACAACATAGTAATTGGGTCAAAATTTCTCAAGGAGATGGAAGAGAAGATGGTTAAAATTTAGCAGAATTTGAAAGCAACACAAGATAGACAAAAAAATTATGTAGATAAGAGTAGGACAACTAGATAATTTAAAGTGGGAGAGCATGTATTTTTGAAAGCGAATACCATGATAAGCTCATTGAAATTGGGCAGTTGTACCAAGATAACAACCATATTTTGTGGTCCATTTTAAACATTAGACATAATAGGACCAATTGCATACATGTTTGCATTGCCTACTTCCATGAATGTGCATAATGTATTTCATGTATCTTTGCTGAAAAAGTATGTGCATGACCCTAACCATGTCATTGATTAGACTTTGATTCAGGTGGAGCCAGAAGGAGACTTCTGGGTATAGCCAGTGCATATGTTGGACATGAAGGTCACGGTTCTCTAGAAAACACCCATAGGCTAGGTAAAGGTCCAATGGCCATGCTATAGCCTTGAAGAAGTGACATGGAAGTTGGAAGATACAATGCAGGAGGCATACCCACAATTATTTTTGAATTTTTGATGAAAATTCTGTATATATGTACACCTACATGGTGATATGCACTGAGGACAATGCCAAAATAGGGGGGGGGGGGATGCAATACCCCAGTTTTTTCCCTGAGATTAGCAATGTATTTCTATTTACTTGATGAAAGGACATAGTGGTTGTAAAGTTGAAAGCCGGAGAGCCTTGCTATGTAATGCTTTAAATATTAATAATAAAATTGTAACACACTCTTCCCTAAACCTATGATTATATGTAATTAATCATGATTAATGATTTCCATGTAATGGTATATAAACATTGTAATTATATTATTGTTGATTTAAAATGCCAACAAATGACTGTGGGGTGAAGCCTTGAATGTACAAGCCATAATACAATGAGAGGTATTAATGAAGGAGCAGGAAGTGGGTTCATATGTAAAGACCCCAAGCCACCTTGATGAATAATTTGAAGGCAATGATCTTATTTCCTATAACTTGTAGCTGAAGCCAAATGATTAATGGGAATGGATTGGTAGTTGATCAACCCAACCACCCTTAATGAATACATGTATGGAAAATCTGGCCAGGAGAACATAGGTTGCCAAGCCAAATGTACAACAAAGTACCAGGTCTGCAGCCAGATTGCCCCACGAGTTTTCCTTTTGACAAAAGAAAGGAAGGGATAGTTCGAGAACCTTCCCAAGGAATTATGTACATGGGATGCATGAGGAGGAGAGGACCTAGAGGAAGAGAGCGGATGCAAGTGAACATAGGAGGGAGTGCAAAGAATCCATGGTGGTAAGATGGATTGCAATGGGGGTGGATAGAATGTGAAGAAGGAATGTTTTTGAGCCGTGGAAAGGTGGACACCCATGGTCAGTTGGATGGCTATAATCTGTAACAGATAAGTATCTTTCACCCTATGTAACTTAATTGAAAGCAAGGTACTCATGCTTGTGATAGTATGGTAAGTGTATGCATGTTTATGGTTTATGTATCATTCCTTTGGAAAGTTATTATACTGGTATGATAATGTATCTATATGGAATTATATATGTAATGCATATATGAGCAGGATAATTCTTCCTTTTACCTTGAATGACTAAGGAACTGTACAAGGGTCCCTCTTGTGGGTGAAATTGTATATGCGTGCCTCCTATGTATGCAGTAGAGAATTTGTTGCGGTGTGCTATCTAGGAAAATATAGTTAGGCATATTAGCTAAGAGACACATGATAGGTCCAAGAGGAAGAAATACCTTGATATTCTTTCTAGAAAGGATGAAACCGTAACCATATATGTGGATCAAGACAGGTCTCTGTGCAATGTAGGAAACCCTAATTTCCTATGAAACCTCTATCCTAGTGTGGACATTGTGCAAAAACTCTAACCTCCACTTAATTAGCGAAGAGGAAAATGCCTTACTCGGTCTAGGGAGTGGATTACCGAATTCTTGAAGGACTGGTAGGATTTAGAGTGGACATAAGAGAATCTTCGAGTAGTTAAGTTTCAAACTGGACTAGAAAAAGAATGAGAACCATGTGTCTAAAATAGGGAATATCGCAACCGTCGACTGGTGTAGAAAAATCATCCCGACTGTCAATCAGAGGACTCACCATTGGATTATCCTAGTACCAAGGGATAGTGTGGCTATGAAGGATGGGGTCTCGAGAGAAATTGTAGACCATTGGATCTCCCTACTGTGAGCGTCATCAAATTTAGAGGGTTGGAGTAGCCTTGGGTTTAGGTACTTTGACGGGGAGAGTTCGAGGGATATGATGGACCATATATTAGGTAGAGTTCGAAGAGAGATATCATCCGTTCATCGGGGATTAGTCCAGGATTAACCTATTCCATAGATCTTTGTGGTCTCATTTAAGCGAGATTAGGAGTAGAAGTGACGTCAACATGACGTGTGATGATGACCTGGAACACCAATGTGTCCAAAGGTTGACAGATGTCGGCCTGCGATTGGAAACATGTAATTGGATGGTGAGTCAAGCGTGGGCCCTTTGGGCGAATTATACCTTAGTCCTTTTTTTTAACCTCAGGTTTTAGATCTAAGGGTTGAAATATCTCAACCCTTGATCGTAGAAGAACCCTAAGAGTATTCCACAGTTGGACTAGGACGAGCTTCCAAATTAAGCGAAACCATTGATTTATAGGGGATGAATTCATAATGATTGTGATCGTCCATCACAACAGGATGTTTAGAGAATTTTGGTCCACTGGGAATGAAGATACTTTGAAGGCAGAACTCCGAGGAGAAATCTTGATCGTCCATCAGACCTAGTGGAAAGTAATCCTGATCGTAGATCTGGGTAGTCCTCCAAAACGAGGCCAGGAGGAAGGTGACGTTATCTATTTAAGCAAGATAAAGAGGAGTTGTTGGACATGCATTTTGGATGCAATTTTGAGAAATATCCTAAGCGTTGAGGAGATGAACACTAAAGGTGCATTTAGGATCAAAGTGCGCAGTAAAGGCGCATTTGGCGGTGCATAAGAAGATAAAGCAAGAAAATAAAACAAGGAGATAAAGAAGGAAAATAATCATCAGGAGAAAATGAAGGAAAAGCAATATGCAGGCGTGAAGGCAGAAAACACATGCATGAACTATGTGTTGTCATGAGTTGAAATAAGTCATAATGAGTTGTCATAGGGTTTTGAGATAAGCTAATACAATTTTGAGCCCTAAATTCTGTGTATAAATATGTAATGGGTTGGGAAGAAAAGGTTGTTTCTTCTAGGAGAATAGGCTGAGAATGAGAGAGAGTCTATGTCTGAAGGTTTAGGGGAGATTTTGAAGAGAGAGGCTTGTATTGCAGAGTGGCTAGGAATGATCCGAAAATATCTTTTAAATACTATGGTTAAGTTTTTAAAACATGAGTTCATTAACCATTTAGGAATTGAATAAAGAGGAATAATTAATGATATAACATGGAAGCCATAATAAGATATGCAGATCTGAAAGTAAGCACAAAGAATCAACAAACCATAACAACAAAGTTGTTAATGGAGTTCGGTAAGATTGCCTACGTCTCCGGACCTTTGTCTCAATGGGTGAGGATTTCCTATTTATCTTCAAAGCTTCAAACATACATCAGAAATGTGTCAAATGGATTACAATATGGTCTGGCTATGTTCTGCTAGACCTCAAGAACCCAACAAAACTAATAGTACTAAAAACGGTTGAGTGAAGCTCCTAGAAATGGCTCTCAAAGTTCCTCTCCTGAATGGCTTCCCTGCATAAAACTAACTTTGGCTTCACAATTATATATCATTTATCCTCTTATGAACCTGTATAAGGATTACAAGAACCTATGGTTTATATATATTTGAATTTGGAAACATCCTCCCAACTTCCTCCCAAGATCTGGCCTAAAAAAGGGCTCCAGATCTCCCAAAAATGACCAAAATCCATCAAAAACAGGCTTAAAATCATTAAAAATTATAATATAAGATTTAAAAACCCAAAATTGGGCAAATACTGGGCGTATCCCCCAATTTTCGAGCTCCTCGTCGTATGGGTCTGTACCATGTGGCCGAGGGCTAGCTGGCGCGTTGGTTGTTAGCCCCTAAGTTCCGATCCCTGGTCTTTGGCATGGCCATATGGCCTGGTGCTATGCTCCCACACACCTGTAGTTGGTTAAGCCCCCGGTTTTCAGAACCTGGTCAGTCGGGGCTAGCTCCCGCCAATCGGGTCTTATCCCCATTCCTCCGTCCAATTCACAATAAAACCAAAGTTTTCCGCATAAGGGTTAAGTCCCATGGTTAGCCCGGTCGGTCCGCCAGTGGTTGCGAAAAATTTGGGTTTATCGAAGGTCGTGGGTTCGATTCCCCTGGAGGTGAAACAAACCTTTTACCCAACCAACCTTGGTCAAATTTGGGATGCCATGTGGTGCCCTATGATTGGGCCATGTGTCACCCTGGGATTGGCTCATCCTGCTGATGCATCAGTCCAATCAGTTGTCCAATCAAAACTACCACGTCACCACTGTACATGCCACATCAACACCGTACCTTCCACATGTCGCACTACCATACCTACCATGCCATCATTGTATAGTGCCATGTGTCATCCGTACGGTGCCATGTGTCACATCCGTACAAGTTCCAACTCAGCTTGAAAGTGACGAATTTAAGTGACACATGTCACCTCCTAGTGACACCACATCAACATGATGATGTCATAATGATGTCATCTATCGTACTGCTGACGCCAACATTGACTTTAACTAGTTGATTTTTTTTGCCAGTTTGGGAATTTGATCAGAACGCGATAACTTTCGCATACAGTGTCTGTTTGAGGAAAAAATTATATGGCCGAAATCAACATGACGAGACAGACACAATTGCACTAGTTTTGTTTGATTCCAAGAACTTTGATTTTTAGGCATTCCTAGATCCATTTGGGATCATGCCTCCCCACTAAGACCTTTTGGTCCTCCAAAAGGGTACTAACCAGTCATCAAGTGTAGGATAGGCCACCCCACTTGTTCTCTGTGTTTAAACTCTGTTCTGTGCACCTGTCTCATCAAGATCAATTGCAAAACAACCATGATAATTGACAACATATTGTTAGCCACCTGTACTCTGTCACATCTTACTGAAGCCACTATCATTCATGTTGAAAGCATTAGCAATGATAACATAAAAAATAGGACTGCAAATGAGCTAATATGTTTGTATTACATTATCTTATTGTGAAGCAAAGTATGATTGAACTTCCATTCTGCAATCATCTCATGTTCATGCTTAATATCAATTACTTTATTTGGCACAATTATAGGTGTGTTTCTTGCATGAGATACCTTCCTTAATTGTTCCATTGTTTGAAGAGATTGATTTTCTTTTAAGTGATGAGCATGTACACCATATTCATTGCCTTATTTGATTAAGTGATATTGATTCTGTTCCCTATAGAAGATTGCTTTGCGATCATACAAATAAGGACTGCCTAAGACCATTCCACATTCATTGAGTGGCACCACATCACATGTTAACTCATCCACAAACTTTGATGAAATTGCAAACTTTAAAGTGCATTGCTTTGTTATGTGCAATTTATGATTGTTGCTTATCCATTTAAGTGAGTAAGGTTTATGATGCATATGAGTGTTTAATCCCAATTGTTTAACCACTTCCTCTAAAATCAAGTTAGATTGAGATCCACTATATATCAATGTGTCGACCTTAGCATGCTCCATTATGACCCTTATGTGAAACAATTTACTTCTAGAATCATATCCATCACCTATTTTACCTGTCAAACCAATCGCTGTGATTTTAGACTCATCACCCGAATCTGATCCCAAGTCTGTTGGCCATGTTGCTGCTACAACTGTTTGCCTCCCTTTTCTCTATTTGAACCATTTCAGTCTCTTCTCGGGATGCAATTTCCAGCAATGGTCATCATCATGCCCTTCTTTCTTGCAATGCTTGCAAGAGATATTCTCTTCCCTTCTTGTCATTGAATTTGCTTTCTTGCCATTCCCCTTCCTTTTGTCCTATTTTCTTGAAGACAATTCCCCTAATACACCAACTCCTATTTTCCCTGCCTCAATGTATGTTGCTTGAACAAAAACCTCATCAATATTAGTAGGTACAAACATAAATACAATGTTATGAATGTGTGCAGGTAAACCTCCTATATACTTCATAAGAGTTTCTTGGGTATGTAAAGGAATGTCTAACATTAATGCCATCTTACGAAATTCATCTGTGTATTCTTGCACTGTTTGTCCCTTTCTTAGTTTAAGACCTTTCCATTCAATTAAATCCTTCTCTTTATAACCCAAAGGATAAAATTGTTTTTTATGTGCAGAAACAAAAACTTTCCATGATGGAAATAAATTACCCACTTGTTGCGTGCCATTTTGCAACTTGCTTTGCCACCAGATGAGTGTTGTGCCTGCAAGTCGAAGCGATGCCAATTTTATTTGAGTTGCCTCATCTTTGATTTGTTGCACACTGCAATAAAATTCCATTTATCTGACCCAATTATCAAGCCTCTTTGCATTGACTTCACCATCATACATGGGTAATTCAAACTTCACATCAAGCTTAAGTAAAGGCATATCATGTTTATGTTTATGGGAATGTTTTCTTATGGTGGATTTGGAACTTGTACTTGAAGAAGAAGAAGTTGATGGAGAAGAAGGAGGTGAATGAGGAGGTTTTGGAGGATCCTCTCCTTCTTCACTTTTGGATTTTGAAGATTTACCTAGGATTGGTCTCTTCCACTCCAAGTAATCATCATATGAAACCTTTACCATCTTCGACATGGCAAATAAGCTCTTTTGAAACTCTATCTCGTTATGAGAAAGTCCCTCTTCCGATGCCATCTTCCCACTTTGATAAGTCCTCTTTCTCGATCCAATCTCAGGATTATCTTCAACAAGCTCGCCTTCACCACGATTCAAATTTTCCCTGATAATCATGCAAACTAAAAAACCAACCATCAACCTGCTCTGATACCACTTGATCCAAAAACATCTTTTAAAGACTATGGTTAAGTTTTTAAAACATGAGTTCATAAACCATTTAGGAATTGAAGAAAGATGAAGAATTAATGATATAACGTGGAATCCATGATCATATATTCATATCTGAAAGTAAGCACAAACAATCAGCAAACCATAACAACAAATTTGTTAAGGAAGTTCAGCAAGATCGCCTACGTCTCCGGACCTTTGTCTCAGTGGGTGAGGCTTTCTTATTTCTCTTCAAAGATTCAAACGTACATCATAAAAGTGTCAAATGGATTACAATATGGTCTGGATGTGTTCTTCTAGACCTCAAGAACCCAACATAACTGACGGTACTAAAAATGGTTGAGCGAAGCTCCTTGAAATGGCTCACAAAGTTCCTCTCCTCAATGGCTTCCCTACATAAAACTGACTTTGGCTTCACAATTCTATAGAATTTCTCCTCTTCTAAACCTATATAAGGGTTCCAATAAACTCTAGTTTATATATATTTGAAATTGGCAACATCCTCCCAACTTCCTCCCAAGATATGGCCTAAAAAAGGGCTCTAGATCTCCCAAAAATGACCAAAATCCATAAAAAACAAGCTTAAAATCATTAGAAAATATACTATAAGGCTTAAAAACCCAAAATTGGGAAAATACTGGGCACAACCCCTAATTTTTGGGCTCTTGGTCATATGGGTCTCTACCATGTGACCAAGGGCTGGCTGGCGTGCTGGTCGTTAGCCCCTAATTCCCGACCGCTGGTCGTTGGCATGGCCATATGGCCTGGTGCTATGCTCCCACACGCCTGTAGTTGGTTAAGCCCCTAGTTTTCAGCCAGGGTTGGCCCCCACCAACCGAGGCTTATCCCCATTCCTTCGGCCAACTCACAATAAAACCAAAGTTTGCCACATAAGGGTTAAGTCCCATGGTTAGCCCAGTCGGTTCACCACTGGTTACGAAAACTTTGGCTTGCTTGGAGGTCGCGGGTTTGATTCCCCCAGAGGTGAAACAAACCTTTTACCCAGCCAACCTTGGCCAAATCCAAGGTGCCACGTGTCACCCTGGGATTTTCTCATACTGCTAACACATCGATCCAGCCAACTATCCAATCAACACTGCCACGTCACCACTGTACATGCCATGTCACCACCGTACATGCCATGTGTCACACTACCATACTTTCCATGTCACCACCATACCTACCATGTGCCACATTGTTGTACCTGCCACGTCACCTCCATACCTACCATGTGTCATCCATACAGTGCCACGTGTAACATCCGTACAGGTGCCAACTCAACCTGAAAGTGCTGAAGTCGAGTGACACATGTCAACTCATGGTGATGCCACATTAGCATGATGACATCATCATGATGTCATGATGACATCATCTTGATGTCATACTAACATCACCTGTCGTATTGCTAATGTCAGGGTTGACTTTGACCAGTTGACTTTTTTTCTTGTTTAGGAATTTGATCAGAACGCGATAACTTTCGCATACAATGTCTGTTTGAGGAAAAAATTATATGGACAGAATAAACGTGACAAGACAGACGCAATGTCACTGGTTTCGTCTTATTCTTAGAAATTTTATTTTTAGGCCTTCCTGGATCCATTTGGGATCAAGGAAGGATGGGGAATGATATCATGATGTATCTATTGTAGTGCAATGCAGAAACCTGAGATGATTGTACAAAGAATAATAAAGAATCTAGCCATTATGGACATAGCCCAAGGATTGGGTGAACCACATTAAATTATGTGTATGAATGTGTCTTTTTATGTGATTGTTCATGGAGGTTCTGTTTGTGCATCATTAGATATAGCTCTCTTTGTTATATGAGTGATGCACAATACATATTAATTTTCCAGTGAATGTTCTACGTCACAATTTGCATTATAATGGTGTCGTATAATTGAGTTTACCAATTAATCAAGGGATACGAGACACACAGTATTTCACACAGGGTATATAAGTATCAATGAACATTATAATGACCTCACATCCCTCATCCCTGTAGAAACTTGGTTCTTTTAGTCCCAGTAGATACCTCGGGTGAGACTTCACTTGCATGCATGTGATGCTGAAAGGGATGATATCTTAAGGGTTTTGTTGGTTAGATAACCTAAACCTAGGGTCTTACAACCGTGCACAAACAAATGGTTCCGTTTCCGAGATCTAGAATCTGCGATTGAGGGAATGTTTTGGAGGCCAACTAAGAAAGAGATCGTCAAATGGATGGAAATGAAGGAACGTGAATTTTCTTGGAAAGATAATATAAACCCTTGGATGAACAATGAACAATGGTTGCAACAATATGTGTTTACAAAGTTGGATGAGATTTTCTTTGGTGAATTTTCGATTATTTTAACTGAATGGTTAGAAATATTAGTGGAGAATACTGGGAGATACCGTACTACAATGTCGAGGAGATGGACTCATGAGTTGGTAAGAAAATTGAATTCTGTAAGTAATAAGACTTCCCACACAGTTGTTTTCTGGTTAAATATCATACTGAGGGGTTATATTACATAATTTGTAGTAGATTGTTCCGAGCCATGTAGTGTTGCAGAAAGGGAATTCTTCAAGGGTCCGTGCAAAAGGTTCATGAATGCATTGGGTACTTGGATAAAGATGTTGCTGTGCGAGAAATGCGTGATGATGATGGAATATGATTGCTAAGGGGCTTCATGCACATAGGGTAACTAGGGTTTGACTAGGGGATGGTATGAAGGTAGGAAAGAATGAAGAAATAAATGAAGAAGGAAGGGAGGGACTGAGGATGCAGATAAATGAGGAAGGTATACTAGAAGAAGAAGATGAATTTGGAGTACTGCGTAGTAGAAGAAGGTACAAGAGATTTAAGACTGGGGTCGAGGAAGGAGAGACACACAATGAGTATGAGAGGAGATAACCCTGCACAATAGTCCAGATCATAGAAATAATGCACATAGACGAAGAGGATAAGGATTATCAGTATAGTCCCATAATAGAAGAACCGATAAGTCCTACTCATGCTGAATCCTATGTCAAATCCATGACCCCATGTACATCATTGAGATCTGAGGTAACATTTGAGGATTTGTCAAAAGCACTTATAGGTAGCGGAGGAAGTCAAAATAGTAGTAGCTAGAGCAGTGGGAGTAGTGCATCGAGTCAGAGTCAACCGATATCACCAAGGGGAGGTACTACACAAAAAAACATGGCAGGGTTAGACGACACATTGAGACTACCTAAGTTCTACAGAGTTGGGTCGAAGGACCTAGAACAACATCTATTTGTATGTGAAACAATTTGGGATATGAAGAATGTCCAAGATGAGGCTACCAATATTGCGTAGTTGGAAACAACATTTAGAGGCCGTGCATTGATCTAGTATATGAAACTGTAGAGTACTACACTTATAGGACAAGTGTGAAATTTAGAAAAAAATTAGACAAGCATTATTGAAAGAGTTCAAGAAGACAAAATCTGAGTCACAATACATTATAGAATTGAAGGAAATCAAATAGGTGCAGACTGAATCAGTTTGGTACTATGATAAGAGATTTAAAGATGTGATGGGTAGGTTGACAATCCAGATTCCTGATCAACATCACCGGGAATGGTTTATTGCAGGACTATTTCCACACATTCCTTGCCCGTTGGTGCAACAGAAGGTTACATCACAACAATCCTTGGAGATTGTGATGAAGTTGGAAGCATATTTTGTAGGATATGGTGGGGGGTTGGCACAATTACAGACATAGTTAGCTACCTTGACCATTTAATTAGCAGAGCTTACAAAAGGGAAGGAGAAGCAAGAAAAAGTTTGGTGTACCGAGTGTAGGACTGAAGGCCACCATAAGGATAAATGCCCCTCTTTTGCGTAGTATTTGGAAATTGGAGCACTGAATCCATTACCGAGAGAAGAGTATTGTGAAATATGTAAAAAATGGGGCCATCATCCACCGGATTATCCATTGTTGCATAAATACTAGAGTATGACAAGGAATTTATTTTGTAACTTTTGAAAGTCATTCGATCATGAAGAGAAGGATTCTTGTGCATTCGATTCAATGAGAGAGTGCTCTTCAGATATGTATAGGATTCATGAGGAGAATGTTGCGATAGAAGGAGGTGGTCCACAATATCATAATCAGAGAGGCTTTAACCTAAGAAGCCGAGGAGGATTTGGTAGAGGTCATGGAAAATGAGGCAGAGGACCAATAATATGCTACAATTGTAATCAACCAGGGCACTTAGCTCATGATTGCCCCAATCCTTGTACAACCTGTACATATTGTAGAGCACTGGATCATGCAACAAAAGACTGTCCTCAACTACTTGTGAAGTGGCAGGCAAGAGGGAATCAGAACCATAACCAAAATCAAAATGTAAAAAAGATATTAGCCGAGAAACGCAATGAAGGACCTATAATGACAACTGTCATGCACGAGGGAGCTAGAATATGGGCTGATGCGATGAATGGAGGGAGGAAATTTGAGCAATGGGTGAGGAAATCAACAGGACCTATGACGACATTTTACCCTTAGAAAGAAAATGAGACATATCAGAGGACAAGAAAAGAGACACAAGGACCAAATTGGGTAGCATCAACATCATCTGTGCCTCCTATGGTCGACATGCCTTCGGTCTGTGATCGTACTATAGAAAAATTTCACTTGAGAAGGTAAGTAATCTAAGAGATTTTCTGAGAATTTGCATAGAATTGATGAAAGATGAAACTATGCTGAATGCATTATGTGAAATGATTGATCATTTCACACAATAAAGGGAAACTCCTGCCACACAAAGGGTAGTGAATCAGGTACTGTGTAAAAAGAGGACCAACAAAGAGTTCAGACTAAGCGCACAGATTGAGTAATATGATGTGGACAATGTAATTTTAGACTTGGGTTCTGATGTAAATGTGTTACCAAAGAAAAGATGGAAATGATGGGGAAACCCAAGTTAATATGGTCTCCCATCCAGTGAAGATTGGCAAACCAACACAAGATAGTACCAATTGGACGTTTGATAGGGATACCTGTGAATATAGATGGGGTGCGCAGTATAGTAGACTTCAAAGTCATTGAAATCGGGGATGATAGTCAACCATATCCAACACTAATGGGGTTAGAATGGACCTTTGAAAATTAGGCAATTATTAATTTGAAGAGGAGGGAAATGATATTTGAGGTAGGAGACTTAAAATTTATCACGCCATTGGATCCAACAGAAGGAACGAGGTACATAGTGCTAGCGAAAGGAAAAAAATTAACAACTTCTATAATATGACTGCACAAATGGATGACTATGTTAAACCCACTATAGATGGTGCACTAAGTTGGAGAAACATTATCTCATGTGCGTCAAACTCAGAGGAAGGTCCAGAACATTGGAAGTAGAGAATGCATGAAGTATCCACCAAACTATGTGCCCGCATTGCTTGATCATTGCGTTGTATTGGAATATAGCTATGTGACCCACCCAAGTATGATGGTTTGACTAACATAGAATATTTTGTATAGGCATTTGAGTTGCAGATACCTGAACAAAAAATACTGTTGGCATTAGATCTTGTCTTGAAGGCCACTCCAACCATATGGTGGGCTGCACATAAAGAAGGAATAGAAGGATGGAAATAGTGTAGAATATTGATGCAAGTTAGATTCAACAACGAGGTGGAGTATATTACACATAAGTATATAGGGGTAGGTGATCCAACAGATCATGTTGAGCAGAGATGAAACATGTGGAGATCGATACCAAATAAGGAATGGACACACAAGTTTTTACATACATTAGATACAATTCCTAAGAATTGGTACCTAGAATTAGAAATGCACAGAGAAACAAAGAATTGGGACCAACTAATTCAAAGGTTTAAGGTAACATTTACATTTGAACGTGAATCTCCATTACTAGATGCAGCTTTGTAGGCCATTAGAATCAAGATCTTTTTAGAAGAAGGGCCAATGGAGGTAGTACCTATGTGTAGTGCACACAAAATTTCTATGACTCTTCATGAATTAATGAAATGTTGTAATGTTTCTAAATATGAACAAGATGAGGAATATCTAAGGAATATACAAGTTCCTGAAACTGAGGGGGAACACATAGTAGAAGGACCAGAGCTTGAATCTGCTGCATATGCACAACCACTAAAGACACATAAGGTAAATATTTGGACAAAAGAAAATCCAAAGTTTGCGCAGATAGGAGATTACTGGAATGATGAAACTATGGAGAATATTGCAGATTTATTGCGTGAGTATAAGGATATATTCCCAACTACATTCTCAGAAATGAAAGGGATAGCTAGGAAGTTAGGATAAATCAAGATCCCTTTGCAACCAGGTGCTAATCCAGTAAGAAATAGACCTTACAGATTGAATCCAAAATATAAAGATGATCTAGGGGGATCTGAAATTCTCAAAAATCAAAGTTATCCAATGCTCATGAAATCTACACCATCACGAAGTTCTCATCGCAATATTTCTGGTGGTGTAAACGGTTCGAAAAACGGAGCCCGTATGCAAAAGTTAGCTCAATCTGAAGTTTGGGTCAAATAGGCAAAAAAGTCAATTGGTTAAAGTCAACATGCCGTACTGCTGACGTCAACAGTACGATAGGTGACGTCATCATGAAATCATCATATTGACATGGAATCTCCAAGAGGTGACACATGTCACTCAAAATCTACATTTTTGGGCTGCGTTGGCACCTATACGGATTTGACACATGGCAATGTACGAATGACACGTGGCAGTCCGTACATGACATGGACCAATAACAGGCTGACACGTGGAAGTACGAACTACAGTTGGGTTTTACAGATGATGACATGGCAGGGTGACTGTGGAGTATGAATGATGATGTGGCAGTTGACTGGAATGTATGATGATGACGTGGCAGCTAACATGGCGACTGACTGGGCTGTATGATGATGGCCTGACATGTTGACTGTATGCTGACTGGATTGCTGACTGTGCTGGTGATTGTATGGTACAGTCCAATCATAGGGTGACACATGGCCCAATTAGATTCCACATGGCACCTAAGATTTTTCCAATGACAGCTAGGTCAAATTTTTTTTATGGCTTCCGGGGGATTCAAACCCCCAACCTTCGTGGGTGCAATAGACTAACTCCCCGGGTGAACCAAATGGTCTAGTGGTGGTTCTTGTTAACCAAACGATGCAAATTAATTTTGAATTAGCATGTGGCAGATAGTTTTGGATCAACCCCGGTCGGTGGGGGCTAGCCTTGACTGACCAGAGTTAAAGACCAGGAGCCAAAGGAGGGAGCGTAGCGCGTGGGAGCTAGGGCTATGGCCATATGGCCATGCCAACAACCAAGGGTGGAAATGTAGGTAGGGGCGCGCTATTGGGGACCTGACACTCGACCACATGGCCACCCACATGTATAGGATCTCAGAGAAAAGGGGGCACGTGCCATATGTAGCCATATTGGGTTTTGACTTTAGATTAAAGATTTTTTTTAAATCTTTTGTAATATTGCCTAATTTTTATGGTATTTTAGCCATATTTTTGGGGATTTGAGCCTAGGAAGAGGCCATATTGTTGGGATAAGTTGGGAATTCGAACCCAACTCTTTTTCTACATAAACCAGGCCCGTGTGCCATCAGATTCAGTGATTTGGTTGCAGGGATGTGGAGAGAAAGCTTATATAAGAGAGACCATTTTTGCTGGTTCTCATGTTGTAAGAGGCCTTTTGAGCCCATTCGAGAGAGGATTTTGGCGAGGTCTTTTGCATCTGATCATGGAGGTCATGTACAACAGATGCATATTTCTTTTGCAACATATTGTAATCAAATTGATGATGTAATTGAGCATTTGGAGAAGAGAAATAAAGCGGTCACCACTGGAAGCGGGACCTAGAGATGTAGCCACACCTTGGTGAACTCCGTTATCAAACTTCTCGCGTCTCTATTTATCTCTTGATATTGTCTTTCCTTCTTTAATTTATGCACTTAATAATTTTTAATTTCACACAATAACTACGAGTTTATGTGTTTCACATTCTTATCGATCCGGTGCATAAGATACATAAACTTAACTTGGAAAGTTTGGCAGTAAAACCTCTCATTTTCAGATCAAGTTTTTGGTATCAAAGATTTTTGTTTTGAAGGTTTGATAGGAATTGCAAGCATTGGATGCTCACCAGAGACAAACTCAAGCGAGGAGAAGGCCAACTTGAGGCTTTTAATCCAGAGATTCAAAGTTGACCTCGTAAACATGAGATGTCTTCATCGATGAAGCTATGTCCTTATGCATCTGAGGACGATTTCTTCGAGGCATTTCAATTGATGAAAACCATGGTAGAGGAGCTTTACCATGAAAGAGGAAAACGAAGAATTTCAAAGGTTGAAGAAGGTGAATCTTCAGTAAGAGCAGAAGGAGGAGTTGAAGGTGGTGGACCTTCAAAACCTTCTTCCCCTTCATCCTCATCATCTACAAGTGAAATAAGTGTACATTCCTCCAAGGATAAGCAACATAAAAAAATGCATCATTCTTCTGATATGCCTTTATTAAAGCTTGATGTAAAATTTAAATTACCCACTTATGATGGTGAATTAAATGCAGAAAGATAGATAATTGGGTTAGACAACTCGAAGTCTACTGCATGATACAAAGGATTGTTGATGATGAAACAATGATCCAACTTGCTAGTCTCAAATTGGGAGGCACAACTCTTATATGGTGGGAAAGCAAAACTAAAGATGATCTCAGGAAAAGTGGTAAAACAATATCTTCCTAGAATTATTTTGTTACTACATTGAAGAAACAATTTTATCCATTAGCATACATGCAATAGGAAATGATGAATTGGAAAAGTTTAAGGCAAGCTAAAGGTCAAAGTGTACAAGAGTATACTCAAGCATTTCATAAGAAATCATTAATATTGGGTATTCCTTTATATACACAGGAGACACTTCTAAAATATATTGGTGGTCTGCATTCTTATCTCAAGCATACTATTCTTATGTTACATCCTTCTAAATTTGATGAAGTATGTGTACAAGCCATTCACATTGAATCAGGTAAAAGGAATGTCAGTGATAATGTTTCTATAGATGCCTTACAAGGAAAATATTTAGGGAAAAGAAAAGATAAAGAGAAGAAGACAACCACATCGAAAAAGGAGAAGCCTACTTGCAAACACTACAAGAAGGAAAGCCATGTTGAAGATCATTGTTGGATTTTACATCCTGAGTTGAAGCCAAAAAAGTATTCCAATCAAGGGAGAAATAAGACCACAACTACAATAGTTCAAGTGGATCTGGGATCAAACTCCGATGATGAGACTAAAATTATATATATGGGAATCCAAGGTATAACTTAGATTGCAAGTACTAGCTCTTCTAATTCAAATGTTCTAAATGATGAGTGTAAAAGGAGTGAACTTTTCCACATAAGGGTCATAAAAAATAATGTTAAATTTGATACTCTTATAGACAATGGATCACAAGACAATCTAATCAGTGAAGAGATTCTAAATAATTTGGGAGTTGAAACTAAGCCACATCCTATACCATATCCATTGGGATGGATATGTGGTGATAATAATTTGCAAGTAACCAAGCAATTAAAAATTAAGTTTGCAATCACTTCTATGTATGTTGATGAAGTAGAGATTGATATAGTGCCACTGGATATATGTAGAATTGTCCTGGGAAGCCCATACCTTTATGATATAAAAACCATATTCTACAAGGAGGAAAATAAATATTGCTTCAAGAAAGATGGGAAAGAGTACATTGTTCATGCTCATCGCATGAAAAATGACAGGTCTTTTGCAACTATAGGGAAGTTAAAAAGAATGGTAAATGCAAGCAAGAGTTTAACACTTATGTCTATAACAAATCATAAAGGAAGTGATGCTAAACATAAAATGGTTAGGTATGTTTCTAACAATCATGAAGTGTCACAAGAAGTACAACATGAGGTTCAACTGCATACTTTGGTTACTGTCCTTGTTCATAAGAGGAAGCATATTTTTCATTCTCATTCGCATATTCAATATTGTTGTTTAGTTTGTTGCTATTCAATGGTGTATGGTTGCTAACTGCGACAAAATATGTAGATGATGGTGCAATAGATGGGATGATTACTTTGATAAACAATACTATCTCAATTTTCATGTTTATTGTGGTCATTTAGGTGATTATTGTCCAAGCATAAAGGATGGATGATACAGTACAAGTGGGGAGGAAGTACCCTCACTTCTTACCTTTGTAAAACCAGGATTTTGGTGGTCCAAAAACTTCCAGTGGGGAGGCTTGATCCAGGGGGATATGAAATGCTTAAAAATAAAAGTTCTCCAATGGTCATGAAATCTACACCATTGTGAATTTCTCATCGCAATATTTCCGGTGGCGTAAACAGTTTGAAAAATGAAGTCCGTATGCAAAAGTTATCACAATCTGAAGTTTGGGTCAAACATGTAAAAAAGTCAACAGTACGACAGGTGACGTCATGATGAAATCATCATGCTGATGTGGCATCACTAGGAGGTGACACGTGTCACTTAAAATCAACATTTTTGGGTTAAGTTGGCACCTGTATGGATTTGACACGTGGAACTATATGGATGACACATGACAGTTCGTACATGACATGGACCAAAAGTAGGATGACACGTGGTAGTACGTATGACAACTAGGATGTACAGATGCTGATGTGGTAGGGTGACTGTGAAATATAGATGATTACATGGCGACTGACTGGGCTGTACGATGATGATGTGGCAGCTGACTGGGTTGTACGGTGATGACATGTCATGTTGACTATATGCTGACTATGCTGGTGAATGTATGGTATAGTCCAATCACTGGGTGACACGTGGCCTAGTTAGAGGCCACCACATGGCACCCCTAATTTTTCCAATGACGGTTAGGTCAAAAAATTGTTATGGATTCCAGGGGATTCAAACCCCCGACCTCCGTGGGCGCAACATAATAACTTCCTAGGCGAACCAAATGGTCTAGTGGTGGTGCTTGTTAACCAAACAACATAAATTCCTTTTGAATTAGCATGTGGCAGATAGTTTGGGATAAGCCCCAGTCGGCGGGGGCCAGTCTCGACCGACCAGGGGCTAAATACTAGGAGCCAAAGGAGGGAGCAGAGAACGTGGGAGCTAGGGCTATGGCGATATGGCCATGCCAATGACCAAGGGCAGAAATGTAGGTAGGGGAGCACTGTTGGAGACTTGAAGCTCGACCACATGGCCACTCACATGTCCAGGAGCTCAGAGCAAAGGCGGCGCGTGCCATATGTAGCCAGAGTGGGTTTTGACTTTAGATTAAATATTTTTTTTTTAAATCTTTTGTAATATTGCTTGATTTTTATGGTATTTTAGCCATATTTTTGGGGATCCGAGGCTAGGAAGAGGCCACATTGTTGGGAGAAGTTGGGAATTCAACCCAACTCTTTTTCTACATAAACCAAGCCTATGTGCCATCAGATACAGTTATTTGGTTGCATGGATGTGGAGAGAAAGCTTATAGAAGAGAGACCATTTTTGTCGGTTCTCATGTTGTAAGAGGCCTTTCTAGCCCATTCGAGAGAGGATTTTGGTGAGGTATTTTTTATATGATCATGGAGGTCATGTACAACAGATGCATAGTGCTTTTTCAACATATTGTAATCAACTTGTTGATGTAATTGAGCATTTGGAGAAGAGAAATAAAGCGATCACCACTGTAAGCGGGACTCAGAGACGTAGCCACACCTTGGTGAACTCCGTTATCAAACTTCTCCTGTCTCTATTTCTCTCTTGCTGCTGTCTTTCCTTCTTTAATTTCTACACTTAATAATTGTTAATTCCGCATAATAACTATGAGTTTATGTGTTTCACATTCTTATCGATCCAGTGCATAAGATACATAAACGTAACTTGTTAATACTAAGAGGGGGGTGAATCAATATCAAGTACAATTTAAAAACCTTTTTCAACTTATACTTAAACCATTCAATTATATCCAATGAGCAATGAACAATAGTATAAGAGTTACACCAATACACCACAATACATCATGCACAATATATGAGAAATAATCAACAATTTTTGTTCAAGGGAAGTAATGACTTTCAAAGGTAACTACAACTTCCAAATGTAGAGGAAGGGATAAACCTCCAGGAGGAATATACAATCCTCCAATATAAAGAGAGATTTGAACTCTCCATCCTTGCCCCTTCCTTCCACCCAAGAATATATGAGAGATAATAAAACTTTACATTAAATCATCACCATCAACCAATCATCACATAGGACCTGATAATGATTCCTGAGACTTCTTCAATTTATGAATTTCTTCAATTCTTGGAGTACTCTGATCCTGTAGATAATATTACTCAATGTATTCTCTAAAACTCCTCCAATTTTCACTCCTTGAATCCTCCCCAAAAAGAGGTTATAGAAAGAATGGTAGACTTTATTCAAT
>ML787239.1:8766-20118 GCA_009831015.1 Picea engelmannii
AGAAGATTCCTCCTCTAGAATGTTCTTAGGTGATAGTAGCACTATATAAAGGGGTTCAAGAAATGTACTAAGACATGAAGAGAAATATTGTATTTGGAGCAGTAGCTCAATAGGAGGATGCCCCCTCAAAGAGGCAAGTGAACAGGAGAGGATCCCTTCCATAATAGGATCCATTGTATGGTGTTACCCTACCTCAAGGGTTTTGGTAATAATAAAGTGTGGTTTCTTCTATCTTGCTTTGTGGATCTATTGTGTATTCAGTATTTGTGGTGATTATATTGGTAGATCTATTCAGGTTCTTAGCATCTAACCTTTGGTTGAACACACGCTTAAAACAATCACTAATCGAGTAGCTAAAAAATGGAACAGAGTTGTATTAGTGACACCATATTTCCCCTCGTTTTTCCATTTCCATTTGCATCAAGAGACTTTTCCAAGAGACACAATTCAAGTCTTCACATTTTCTAGAGATTTTTCCATTTCCATTTGCCTAACTCTTCTACATGATTAAAGTCCTCGGACTTATCCAAATTTAGAACCCAACATAGTTGATTCAACCCCTTTCTAGCCTCATGTCAAAATCAAATGAGCTTCAACAATCATGTTTGGATATTGTTACAGGAAAATCCCCCTGCGGACAAGTGGATTCCCTCTTGGGTTCTAGACTCCTAAGACCAAGACAGGAAGGGTGCTAACATTGGTCATTGACATCCCTTTAGAAGAAGTTAAACTAATCAAAGAAGAAAGGGGAGAAGGTATGAGTAGCTTTTATGAAGTTTAAACTCGCTTGATCTGGGTTGATCTTGATCTCCAAGCTTTTCATCAAACCCTACAATCCAATGAACAACAAAGACAAAACATATTTCCCATTCTACCTTGATTAGATTCACACTAGATCTATCCAAACGGAACAAGTCCATGAGAAATACACATAAAATTGAAGGAGGCCAAGCACATATATATTAATGAAAACAAAGCAAAGTGCTTACAACCATAGATGTAGATGCAACAGCTTCACCAAGCTCTCTTTGTCCAAACCCTTTGCTCAAATGATCCACCAATAGAATGTCTATGCTTCATTGATACCTTCCTTATGAGATCATAAGTTTGGTATCTCTCTATTTCTCCATGTGCTTTTACCATGAGAAGGCCTCCTTATATAAGCTTGGAGAGACCCAACCACCTTAGAGATTCTTGGGATAGGTTGAGGATATTACTCCATCAGTTGTGGATCCTCCCTAAGATGTAGCCCTGACCTCAGATTCAAATCCAACCAACTCCAGAGATGAGGGGGATTTATCCATGATTTTACTCATAAAAGTGATAACATTGGTCACTAGCATTCCTTCTAATGAGGCTAAACTAGTTAAGGAAGAAGAAGAAACGTGTATAAATACCTTTGCACTGAAGTTTGTCCTCGCTCGATCCAGGCTGATATTGATCTTCAACTTCTTCAACGAACCCTGTAATGCATTGAACAAAAAATATGAAACATACTTCCTATTCTTATTATGATTAGCTCTGAAATAGATCTATCAGAAAGAACAAATTCATGAAACATACACGAATTTGAATGAAACAGGACAAGCACATATATATATTAATGAAAACAAAGATAAGTGATTACAACCATCGATGTAGATGCAACATCTTCACTAAGCTCTCTTTGTCCATACCCTTTTCTCAAATGATCCACCAACAGAATGCATGTAACTTCACTGATAAATCTCCCTTATGAGATCATAAGTTTGATGCCTCTAAACTACCATGTGTCTTTCACCGTGAGAAGGCCTCCTTATATAACCTTGGAGAGACCCAACCACCTTAGATATTCTTGGGATAGTTTGAGGATCCTTCTCCATCAGTTGTGGATCCTCCCTAAGATGTAGCCTTGACCTCAGATTCGAATCCAACCAACTCCAAAGATGAGGGGGATTTATCCCTGATTTTCCTCAACAACCTACAATTTGTTGAAACAGGTCAGTGCTCCCCCAAAAGGGTGCATGGAGCGTTGCAACTCTCCCCCAAAGAAGGTCAGGGAGCGTTTTCACTCGCTGACAGTGGGTAGGGGATAATTTCCCTCCAAAACACATTTTTGAGTGGTCTATTCCATGGTAAAGGTTTTGTACTCTTAATCAAATGTTTTCTCCTTCTTAAGCCAGTCTTTGAAGGTGTCTTAAGTGTCCCTATGATTTCGTTAGAGACACGACATAGGAAATATGGCAGTATGATGTTTGTGGAACTTGCGGCCAAAATGTGACACTTGCGAAAGTAGTCATGACGACAATACGTCATCATTGAAGTGAGTAATTTTGATGTGTAACATATTTCCCCCCAAAGTGAGAAGTTAGAATATGGGAACTGATGACTGAAGTACTTTGTAGAATTTTTCGAGCAAGGGTATGGACTCAGAGAACTTGGAAGAAGTTGCACACAGCCATCAAACAAATATTATGACATGTTTCAAACCCAAGGCAGGCATACCTATGCTTGGGTGATAATTACTTTCAAGGTATGGCCACCATAAGATACATTGTGGATCCATAATTATATCAACAAAGAGTATAGCCACTGAAGATACAATGTGGATCTATAATTCCATGACATGAACTAATTGTAGCCACGAAAAATACACTGTGGATCTACCAGACGACAAGACATAACCACGGACCAATACAAAGTGGATCTATGTGACAGTATATGTGTCAATATTCAAGAGAAGCTATGTCGCAACCTAGGTAAAGTACATATCAGAGTAATTACTCAACCCAGGGTCTTCCTACCGATTCTGATGCAGTACGAGTCTAACCATGTGGATAGATTTCATGATGTCAAACATTCATGATGTCGAACATGGTAGAAACCGCTTGATTACCGATCAATGATGTAAACCGTTAATAAGTGCGAGGGAAATCACCATTGATGTCAATGATTCCCAAGGTACCCTAGTACATTCCAGTGAATGTGAATAGATGAGATGAAGTCAAACATTCATGGAATCATCCAATTAGAGGTCAATGATGTAAACCAATTGTCAGAAGCGAGGAGGCCTTCCATTGAGTCATGATGGTCCCAAGGTACTAACTGGTTTCTAAGTATAATTCTCGCATAATGTGTTGAAGTTGACAGAAACAGACTCGTTGAAGGAGGGCCTTGATGTATCCCCCATAAATGACATGAAACTGACACGAAGATGTAAATTGGTGGATCAAGTGAACATGGATTGACATGGGTATTGAAACAGGAAATTTTTTATGGTTGACTCTCGAGGCAAATACTTCCCTTGAACACTGAGGCACAAAATCGGAAACATGACATGGACCAAAACATGATGATGTAATGGATACGGTGACTTTCGTCGGGTGACCCAAAGGAGTAATAAAACTCAAAGGATTGGTTCAGTGCAGAGGTTCGGCGGATTAAAATGTGTGCAAAGACAAAGTGTCATGTTCAAGGGCGACTGTAAGAGTTACTGGTAATGTTCTCAAAAACTGCTTGGCTTGCTTCCTTCAATTTTTTCACCCATCCAGATAGACGAGTAGTTCTTTTTTATTTAACAAGCTCGAGGAGGATAAAACATGCTCGATATAACTCACCTTCGATAAGTCCCTCTTCCTTTGTTTAATGAACTGGAAGAAGTAAGGGTTCGGTCTTGTATGTGCCCTTCAATGTATGATTGTTTAACGAGTCCATAGAAGGTAAACTTGATGGTTTTTCATATTTAGAGAGTCTAAAAATGACTTAAAGATGACTCCAATGTTGTCCTTTTTCGTAATGTTAGTCTCGAAAGGCCAAAAAAGAGATAAATTATCACTCAAAAGATGCCCTTTCAAACCTTTTAACGAGTGGGAAAGAAAGCAAGATCACTCGGAAATATTTTCATGTTTAGAGAGTCTAAAAAGAGCTTAAAGAAGACTCCAGGGGATTCCTTTTTCGTATATCCATGCGAGCCCAAAAAAGAGATAAAAGGTTGCTTGATTACATTCTCATGTTTTTACAAGCGCAAGAAAGAACAAAGACTAAGCTCGATACTCTACCCCAGCTTGAAAGCTAGTGGCTTAACTCCAGAATGATCATCAAAGGATGGAGACATAATTTCTGTTACAGGAAAATCCCCCTACGGACAAGTGGATTTCCTCTTGGATACTAGACCCCTAAGACCAATATATAAAGGTGCTAACGTTGGTCATTGACATTCCTTCTAATGAGGCTAAACTAGTTAAGGAAGAAGAAGAAACGAGTATAAATACCTTTTCACTGAAGTTTGTCCTCACTTGATCCAGGCTGATCTTGATCTCCAACCTATTCCACGAACCCTGCAATGTAGTGAACAGCAAAGATGAAACATACTTCTTATTCCTATTATGATTAGCTCCGAAATAGATTTATCAAAAAGAACAAATTCATGAAACATACACGAATTTGAAGGAAACAAGCCAAGCACATATATATATATATATTAATGAAAACAAAGAAAAGTTCTTACAACCATAGATGTAGATGCAACAGCTTCACCATGCTCTCTTTTTCCAAACCCTTTTCTCAAATGATCCACCAACAGAATGCTTGTAACTTCACCAATAAATCTCCCTTATGAGATCATAAGTTTGATGCCTATAAACTACCATGTGTCTTTCACCATGAGAAGGCCTCCTTATATAAGCTTGGAGAGACCCAACCATCTTAGAGATTCTTTGGATAGGTTGAGGATCCTTCTCCATCAGTTTTGGATCCTCCCTAAGATGTAGCCTTGACCTTAGATTCGAATCCAACCAACTCTAGAGATGAGGGGGATTTATCCCTGATTTTCCTCAAAACCCCAAAATTTGTTGAAACGGGCCATCTCTCCCTAAAACAGATGCACAGAGCATTGAAACACTCCCCCAAAGAAGGCTAGGGAGCATTGGCCCTCCCTGACAGTGGGTAGGGGAGCGTTTCCCTCCAAAATCCATTTTTGAGTGGTCTATTCCATGTTAAAGGTTTTGTACTCTTAATCAAATGTTTTCTCCTTCTTAAACGAGTCTTTGAAGGTGTCTTAAGTGTCCATGTGTTGTCGTTAAAGACACAACATAGGAAATATGGCAGTATGATGTTTGCAACACTTGCATCCAAGATGCGACACTTGCAACACTAGTCATGACGATAATAGGTCATCATTGAAGTGAGTAATTTTGATGTGTAAAAGATTTCCTCCCAAAGTGCAAAGTTAGAAGATGAGAACTGATGACTAAAGTACTTTGTAGACTTTTTCGAGCAAGGGTATGGACTCAGAGAACCTGGAAAAAGCTGCACACAACCATCAACCAAATATTATGACATGTTTCAAACCCAAGGCAAGCATACCTATGCTTGGGTGATAAAGACTTGCAAGGTATGGCCGCCATAAGATACGTTGCGGATCCATAATTACATTAAAAAAGAGTATAGCCACCGAATATACAATGTGGACCTATACTTCCATGACATGAACTGATCGTAGCCATGAAAAATACACTATGGATCTACAATATGACAATGCATAGCCACAGACCAATACAAAGTGGATCTATGTGACAGTATATGTGTCAATATTCAAGAGAAACTCTATCGCAACCTGGGTAAAGTACATATCAGAGTGATTACTCAACCCAGGGTCTTCTTACCAATCTTGATGCAGTAAGAGTCTAACAATGTGGATAGATGTCTTGATGTCGAACATGGTAGAAACTGCTTGATTACCGGTCAATGATGTAAACAGTTAACAAGTGCGAGGGAAATCACCATTGATGTCAATGATTCCCAAGGTACCCAGTACATTCTAGCGAATGTGAATAGATGATCTGAAGTCGAACATTCCTAGAATCATCCAATCATAGGTCAATGATGTAAACTAAGTGTCAGAAGTGAGGAGGCCTGCCATTGAGGCATGTAGGTCCCAAGGTACTAGCGGGTTTCTAAGTCTAATTCTTGGATAATGTGTTGAAGTCGACATGAACAAACTCATTGAAGGAGGGCCTTGATGTATCCCCCATCAACGACACAAAACTGACACAGAGATGTAAATTGGTGGATCAAATGAACATGGACTGACACGGGTATTGAAACGGGAAATTTGTGATGGTTGACTCTCAAAGCAGATACTTCCCTTGAACACTGAGGCACAAAAGCAGAAACATGACATGGACCAAAACACGATGATGCAATGGATAAGGTGACTTTCTTCAGGTGACCCAAAGGAGTAAGAAAACTCAGAGGATTGGTTCAGTGCAAAGGTTCAGTGGATTAAAATGCGTGCAAAGACAAAGTGTCATGTTCAAGTGTGACTGTAAGAGTTACTGGTAATGTTCTCAAAAATTGCTTGGCTTGCTTCCTTCAATTTTTCCCCCATCCATATAGACGAGTACTTCTTTTTTATTTAATGAGCTCAAGGAGGATAACACATGCTCGATATAACTCACCTTCAGTAAGTCCCTTTTCCTTTGTTTAACAAACTAGAAGAAGTAAGGGTTTGGTCCCGTATGGGCCCTTCAATGTATGATTGTTTAATGAGTCCAGAGAAGGTAAACTCGGTGGTTTTTCATATTTAGAGAGTCTGAAAATGACTTAAAGATGACTCTAGTATTGTCCTTTTTCGTAATGTTAGTCTCATGAGGCCGAAAAAGAGATAAATTATCACTTGAAAGACGCCCTTTCAAACCTTTTAACGAGTGGGAAAGGAAGCAAGATCACTCGGCAATATTTTCATGTTTAGAGAGTTTGAAAAGAGCTTAAAGAAGACTCCAAGGGATTCCTTTTTCATATATCCATGCAAGCCCAAAAAAGAGATAAAAGGTTTATCAGTTACATTCTCATGTTTTTACGAGCGTGAGAAAGAACAAAGACTAATCTCGGTACTCTACCCCAACTTGAAAGCTAGTGGCTTAACTCCAAAATGATCATCAAAGGCTGGAGACATAATTTATGTTACAAGGAAATCCCCCTGTGGACAAGTGGATTTCCTCTTGGATACTAGACCCCTAAGACCAAGACATAAAGGTGCTAACGTTGGTCACTGACATTCCTTCTAATGAGGCTAAACTAGTTAAGGAAGAAGAAGAAACGAGTATAAATACATTTTCACCAAAGTTTTTCCTCGCTCGATCCAGGTTGATCTTGATCTCCAACCTCTTCAACGAACCCTGCAATGCAATGAACAGCAAAGATGAAACATACTTCCTATTCCTATTATGATTAGCTCTGAAATAGATCCATCAAAAAGAACAAATTCATGAAACATACACGAATTTGAAGGAAACAGGCCAAGCATATATATATATATATATATATATATATATATATATAGATAGATATTAATGAAAAAAAAAGAAAATTTATTACAACCATATATGTATATGCAACAGCTTCATCAAGCTCTCTTTGTCCAGACCCTTTTCTCAAATGATCCACCAACAAAATGCCTATAACTTCACTAATAAATCTCCCTTGTGAGATCATAAGTTTGATTCTTCTAAACTGCCATGTGTATTTCACCATGAGAAGGCCTCCTTATATAAGCTTGGAGAGACCCAACCACCTTAGAGATTCTTGGGATAGGTTGAGGATCCTTCTCCATTATTTGTGGATCCTCCCTAATATGTAGCCTTGACCTCAAATTCCAATCCAACCAACTCCAGAGATGAGGGGGATTTATCCCTGATTTTCCTCAACAACCCAAAATTTGTTGAAACAGACCAACGCTACCCCAAAAGGGTGCACAAAACGTTGCAATGCCCCCCCAAAGAAGGCCAGGGAGCGTTGGCACTCTCTGACAGTGGGTATGGGAGTTTTTCCCTCCAAAATTCATTTTTTAGTGGTCTATTCCATGGTAAAGGTTTTGTACTCTTAATCAAATGTTTTCTCCTTATTAAACTAGTCTTTGAAGGTGTCTTAAGTGTCCCTGTGATGTCATTAGAGACAGGACATAGGCAATATGGTAGTATGATGTTTGTGACACTTGCAGCCAAAATGTGACACTTGCGACACTAGTCATGACGACAATAGGTCATCATTGAAGTGAGTAATTTTGATGTGTAACAAATTGCCCCCCAAAGTGTGAAGTTAGAAGACGGGAACTAATGATTGAAGTAATTTGTAGACTTTTTTGAGCAAGGGTATGGACTTGGAGATCCTGGAAGAAGCTGCACACAACCATCAAACAAATATTATGACATGTTTCAAATGCAAGGCAAGCATATCTATGCTTGGGTTATAAAGACTTTCAAGGTATGGCCGCCATAAGATACACTGCGGATCCATAATTATATTAACAAAGAGTATAGTCATCGAAGATACAATGTGGATCTATACTTCCATGACATGAACTAATCATAGCCACGAAAAATACATTGTGGATCTACGAGATGACAAGACATAGCCACGGACCAATACAAAGTGGATCTATGTGAAAGTATATGTGTCAATATTCAAGAGAAACTTCGTCGCAACCTAGGTAAAGTACACATCAGATCGATTACTCAACCTAGGGTCTTCTTACCGATCCTGATGCAGTACGAGTCTAACCATGTGGATAGATGTCCTGATGTCGAACATGGTAGAAATCGCTTGATTACCGGTCAATGATGTAAATCGTTAACAAGTGTGAGGGAAATCACCATTGATGTCAATGATTCCCAAGGTACCCTAGTACATTCCAGCGAATGTGAATAGATGAGMTGAAGTTGAAAATTCATGGAATCATCTGATCAAAGGTCAATGATGTAAACCGAGTGTCGAAASTGAGGAGGCCTGCCATTGAGGCATGCAGGTCCCAAGTTACTAATTGGTTTCTAAGTCTAATTCYCGGATAATGTGTTGAASTCAATAGGAACAGACTCGTCRAAGGAGGGCTTGGATGTATCCCCCATCAATGACACGAAACTGACACARAGATGTAAATTGGTGGATCAAATGAACATGGACCGACACAGGTATTGAAACAGAAAATTTGTGATGGTTGACTCTCAAGGCAGATACTTCCCTTGAACACTGAGGCAAAAAATYGGAAACATGACATGGACCAAAACATGATGATGCAATGGATATGGTGACTTTCGTCGGGTGACCCAAAGGAGTAAGAAAACTCAAAGGATTGGTTCATTGCAAAGGTTCAGCGGATTAAAATGCATGCAAAGACAAAATGTTGTGTTCAAGGGCAACTGTAAGAGTTACTGGTAATGTTCTCAAAAACTACTTGGCTTGCTTCCTTCAATTTTTTCCCCCATCCAGATAGACGAGTACCTCTTTTTGATTTAACGAGCTCGAGGAGGATAACACATGCTTGATATAGCTCACCTTCGGTAAGTCCCTCTTCCTTTGTTTAACAAACTAGAAGAAGTAAGGGTTCGGTCCCATATGGTCCCTTCAATGTATGATTGTTTAACGAGTCCAAAGAAGGTAAACTCAGTGGTTTTTCATATTTAGATAGTCTAAAAATGACTTAAAGACGACTCCAGTGTTGTCCTTTTTCATAATTTTAGTCTCGTGAGGCCGAAAAAGAGATAAATTATCACTCGAAAGACGCCCTTTCAAACCTTTTAATGAGTGGGAAAGGAAGCAAGATCACTCAGTAATCTTTTCATGTTTAGAGAGTCTGAAAAGAGCTTAAAGAAGACTCCAGGGGATTCCTTTTTCATATATCCATGCAATCCCGAAAAATAGATAAAAGGTTGCTCGGTTACATTCTCATGTTTTTACGAGCGCGAGAAATAACAAAGACTAAGCTCGGTACTTTGCCCCCAACTTGAAAGCTAGTGTCTTAACTCCAGAATGATCATCAAAGGCTGGAGACATGCCCCCCAAGATTCAATTCATTCACCGACTTTGAGGTTGCCACCAATTTTTGTACTAGATGGAGGAAAAGGATACAGGTGGATGAAATGAAGGTTCAAATACAAGACCTAATGAAAGACTCGACTTGGTATGAGAGGTAGATGTTTCATTTTTTAACGAGATTGACACAGGAAAAGAATTATGCTCAAGGATCCAGGTTCAATCCCCATAGTTATGTTTCATTTTTTAATGATCTTGCTACAAAGAAGGAAAACTTTGCTTGTAGCCTTTGTTTTATTTTTTAACGACCTTTCCACGGAGAAGCAAAACCATGCTCGTGACTTATGTTTAATTTTTTAATGAGATTCCCACATAGAGGAGAAACTATGCTCATGACCTCTTCTTGATCATGGCATCCAAGAGGATAATTTCCTAGAAGGACACCATGTCAAGGGACAAAAATTGATCATGGATTCGAAGAGATCTTCACTGGATGGAAGAAGAATGCTCTAGAAGGAACACATGTCTAGGGTCTCGTCAGGGGTAAGGAGATCAGGCTCCAATAGCCCTACCGAAGAGATCACCATGTCAACTACCATATCTAATTCATCTGAAGTTGAAGTCATGGGTGATAATGCCACATAATTGACATGTGGCAAGGGTGAGACCGACTGCATATAAGACCCATTTATGGAGGTCATTGGGTTGATGGTCAAGTTAGGGCCAACAAATGAAAGCTGATAAATAGTCACCATTATTCCATTTTGCGGGAAATATATCACATGAAAAAGAGTGGAAACAATATCTTTCATGGCATATCCATAATCTCACCCAAGGAACAATTCGAAATCCAAGGGGTCCTGGACTACCATAACATCAATAAAAATAGTTTTCCCTCCCAAAGTTACAGGAAAATGAGGAAGGAATCCTAAAGGGTGATTGTTTCTTCTGTTAAAAGAGAACAGATTCTGGGTAACCGACACAAGATGAGGATAACCCAAAGCTTGCCAAGAAATAGAGGACAAAATACTAACGAACGAACCTTCATCTATTAGCATCTAAGGAACGTCTCGACCACAAACATGTACTATAATCTTGAAAGGAATGTGAGAGGGAAGACGAGGTCGAGTTAGCACACCCCAATCAAAAAGGATGGCCTCATTACTTGGAGGGGGTTTTGTAGGGGAGGGAGGAATGCCCCTCGGCATGGTAGATCCTATATCAACGAGAAAAACATGGGCATAATTAGGTTTACTCTCTAGCGGGAGAGTCGTATCGATGGATTATGACATCAAATCGATCACTTGGGTTTCATTCTCCAAGGGGAGAATGGGGTCGACAGGTGGAAACGGATCGACCACTTTGATTGCACTCTCTAACGGGAGAGCGGGATTGACCAAATATGGGATCAGATCAACCACTTTTTCAACTAGTTCAACAAAGGACATGACCAAATTGATGACATGATCAACTAAACTGACCGGGGAAGGGACCAGAGAAACCACTTTGGCACTTGTCAAAGGAGGAGTGGGATTGACCATGTTGGCACTCTTCGGATGAAGGGTG
>ML787239.1:41816-63298 GCA_009831015.1 Picea engelmannii
TGAGACTAGAATGGTGTGGAGGAGTCTTTCATCCCCGAGACCAAGCTGTGGAACAAGGTGAGTGGATATTTCACCACTGAGTTGCTCACAAGGGTTTGTACAGCAAAACCCCCAAACTGAATTCTCAAGAGCAATAGCAAATGTTAATCCAAAACCAGAATGAATAATAGGTGCACCTCAGCCTCTTACTTATACTTTTCCTTCTAATTCTCTGTTGAGTTAGGTTAACTCCCAGGGTTAATCTTATATTCCTCTGTTGAGTTATCTTTTACTCCTTTATCCTTTTCCTTTCTTAAGTCAACTTAAAAATATAACTTTTAACTTCTTGACTTTTCCCCCTCAGTGTGAGACTATGACCTAGTGGGGGTGCCCAGGCCACTGAGTCTCCTCATCACCTCTCTAAGAGGTGGGGGACATTACATTTATAGCCTCAAAAACATTCACTCAATCCTGTGAGTATTAATTACAAGGATTAAGGATGATTTTATAATTTGTATATGTTGCAATGTAAAATAAAAGTTATACAAAGCTACTGAAATCTATACATATTTTACAATCAAGTAAACATGGAGACCAAAAGAAAAAAAAGTAACCAAGTCATGAAAACACATGTATGAGACAGAACAACAATCTAATTTTATTCAATTATGAGATACCAAAAGTGTATTTCTCTTTACAAACCCCTATGAGGGTATGGACCAAATTCAAATTTAGATATCTTCGATGGGAACCATACAAAAAGACTCCGACAATAAAATAAAACTAAAATCAATGATCCAGATCAGCTTGCCATAAACTGCTACCATTTTGACTCTGCAAGATATTCTTTATCAGCCATGAAAATTAATTCACAAATAGAAAAGAATACACAGACTATCAAGGATGAATCAACACCTCTAAAACAAGCGGCTAAAAAGTATAATTCAGTCCTGAACCTTGTTGTATACAATGAGGCCTTGTTGTTAACAAGAGGATTAGGCTTTCAAGTAAACTTAGAAATGAATGAAAATTGAAACTATCTCATTTAACTAACGAGAAAACCTTGGTCTTGTCTCTCTCTCTCCTTCTATTCTCCCTTTTCTCTTCATCCAATTGAGCTTTTATTCGTTCCCAATCAGTTGAATTAGTTGAACTACTTTCTTTAGTTAAGTCAAATTGACTTAACAAATTAGTTTAGGAGAAATAAATAATAATAATATATAAATAAGGGTCTTAATTAATAATGACTAGATAGGTGGGAGCCTTTGTGACTCCCATTATTTCTTCTTGTTACCATCAAATGCAAAGTATAAAAATAATAATCATTTAGACCATATAACACCCTTCTAACTCTCGTGGATATCACTTAAACTGAATATTAAATATCAGCCATAATTTATATCATATCCCAAAAAGAATATATTCACATTATCCACAAAATATCCAAAAATAAGGCTTGTTTTCCAAAACATACTAAAAACCATTAAATGTTTTCCTCGTCATTGAAAAACATTAAAAAAAAAAAAATAGTTAGAACCCATATTTGTTGCTTTGCAGGGCATATTTCCTCTTCTCATTTCTATTCCCATCTAACTTCTCTTGGGTGGCCTTTTGTTGGTTAGAACTTGGAGGTTGTATTTCACTTATCACATGGGAGAAGTCATCATTGAGGTGGAGAAAGGAAGACACAAATTTAGAGGAGTCAATGGATGGACTAGAGGGGAAGGCTGTTGTTTTTCCTTTGTCTTGCACAGGTTGTGGAATGTCAGTTTTTAATCTCTTACTCGCGTGCGAGGATTTTACTGGCGAAATAGAAGAGCAATTTCAACATTGGGTTTAATTGGTGGTGGTAAAGGTAATGACACAGTGAGCCATCCACGGTGGTGGGATACATGATGGTGGATAATTTATTTCCAACCATCATTTGCAAGGACTTTGGGCTGCAAAGACACATGTGGAGGAACATGAATGCTAGGAAAACTATGAGGAGGTTGGAAAGGGGATCTTTGATCTGGATTTATGCAAGAACATAATGAAATACAGAAGCACACATAAACGCATAGATGCAATGGAAATAAGACTTCATTTCATTAATAACAAATGACTGAAATATGCTTACAGACAGAATGGAAATCAACTAGCTACGGCATTGGTAGCTTATCTTTGAGAAGAGATGTGGCAGATACTGGCCTCTGAACCATGTTACAATGAGGCTCAAATGCCTATTATTATTGAGAAACAATGGAAAACCCTAAACATCCAAAGACCTAACCCTAGGAGATGAAACGCCAAGACTATGGGCCCCGTTTGGGTAAGTTGGTACATCAACTTCCCGACGACGTAACTTTGGCATACGATCTTCGTTTGAAGCGTTCCATACCTCGTTAGAAATATCTATCTGAGGAATACAACTTTTGGGTGAGAAACATCTATCTACGATCCATGTTGCTCCTCGTTTTCCCAAAAAACGCCGTTTAAGGCCTCAAAACGACTCTGGAAGTTCAGGACCCGAAAAACTGCTAAAAATAGTAAATTGTGCGAAAACTGAAAAACTGAAAGAAGAAATGGTGGGGGTCCAAGTGGAATAGGTGGGTGGCCACCAATATCCACCTGGATCAATCTCTTCGGTCGAGGGTTCAATATCCCATGGCCAACCCAATTAAAAAACCCATCTTGAAACAACGGGTTTAAATCTTGCAGGTCTGCATCAAAATGAATATAAGATATAGGTCTTCTATGACTTTGATTCCAATTTCCCCTGCCTCTTTTATTTCATCCATTGTTACCTCTACTGAAAAAACTCATCCTGTAGCAACAATTTGATAGTCATGAAGTTCTTAGTAAACCATACATGAAACTCTGCTTACATAAATCGATAGTTGTCTCTAGAATTTACTATGAGACATATGCAATCCATCCATAACATGTCATTCAGTGATTATCACATGAACAGGGAACTGATAGGGTTCATGGGAAATATGAAGGGCTTGTATTTAGAGAAAAATGATATTATGGAGGGGAATTAATATATGACTATTGTTAAAACAATCAACTATTTATTTAAATATATAGAGAACATCAGTCCTCAACCCTTTCCACTATCAACTTTATTTTATTTCCACACAGACCCCTCTTCAAAACAAATATCACATAACAAGGAATGAATAAGTGAAATTGGGATCGTGAAGGGGGTGTAATTAGCAAAAAATGGTACAATGGGGGGGTATCTTATGGATACTATTCAAATGATACATCAACCATGTCATCTCTAGTATCAATCTGCAATCAAACTTTCTTACTTTTCAAAAATTTTAAAATTTAAACTATACTCTATTCCAAAAACAAACAACCCAAAATTGATGCTCACTTCACTAAAATGCTCACTTTCCTCAGAAATGTATTACACAATGACCAATTGCCCAGAAATAAAAATAACAATAATAACAATATTTCATGTACATAACGGAATTGAATAATGAACAGCATCATAATCGCCACAAGAAATACAACAACAGCCTTCAAGTGGACAGGCTACAACCATAATAACAAAATAAGCAAAGTCCGCAACACCCACAGGGTCTTGTGAAGTGCCCCAAAACAATCCTTGTATATAACCATTATTTTAATCGAACCATATTTCATCAAAATTATTCATCCTATTTCATTATGGTTCGCAGACCTCATTCAAGCATCACATAACTTGTAAACAGGTGCCTTTTTCAATTACAATAAAACATGGAAAGCTTACATTATAACAATAATTCGCACATTTTTATTGACTTCATAGCTTCATATGGACATAATGTAACTTCAAGCGAATAAGTGAGTCCAATAATCCCTCATACTTGCATAGCAAATGACCAATCAAAACTCGTGCCCAAACAAAAGAGCATGAAACAATGCTTTCCATTGAATTCTAAGTAAGAAACACTTCCACGATAATGTATAGGGTTCAATGCAACAATGGACATTAGGTGGCAGAAGAAAGTGGGCTGACAACCTGAGGGTTTGGCCCAAAAAGAGCACGAAACAGTATTACTCTCTACACAATACTCCTCATTAATACTCACAGAGTTGGGACTATGCGTGGTCATATTAGCCAAGAAGTCCACAATCTTCACATACATGCAGAGTGTCCACAAAACCCACATGAAAGAGGCAGAGAGAACCCATTTTTGAACAGGGAAGAAAACCCCAAAACAAAGGACCAGAGGAAAAACGGGCTCGGGAGTCCCCAACCACATTCTTTTCATAACAAAACTGCAAATAGCTACACCAGTAAAAGGAACCCACAACTCTTTTAATGCCAATGGTCTCACAACAACCACCACAGGAAAACAAAACTTGAAAATCAACCAACACACAGTCAAATTCATTTTAACATCTTTAGAAATACACAGACCATGAGCAAACAAGAGCCAACTATTTACTTAAAGAGCATAGCAATTGTTCATGGATGGAAGAGCAAGAAAACCCCATACATGTGAAAAATATTGCTTAATCAGAAAAGACCATCTTGTATACCTCCTCCACTACCGAGCAAATTGGAGCAACAACAACCAACAAATAAAAATGCAAGAATGACTAGGGTGGTGGGCTAGAGGTGAGTTTGAGTGACGTGCATTTATTGCACGTCGCTTCCCCCTTCCCACTTTCATCCATGGCTAGTACGAGCCAAAACCGTAATAGAGTTCATCACCCTTTAACATTCAATTCAATTAATGCATCCAACTATACCAAAGTATCCATACATTCCAATTTAACAATGCGCCAACTATTGTGGCTAGCCCTAGTTCACAGATAACAATTTGCTATGGATACAACCAATATTTCCATTAAACCAAGGCACACAACAATTTTTTATAAACTCCAATGTGACATAACTCAAATATTTTGATGTGGATAACATATTCCAACATGGCTTCCAATTCAAACAATGCATGTACCCTTGTGGTATGAAGTCACCACATCACACATATAAATTAAGCATGGATTTTAGGTCCTATCTCAAAATAAATGTAACATAATAATACTTGCAAATGTCATATAAAAACAAAACCATTCCCTTTTAAATCAAATAGCCTTTATCATCATAATTTATTAATAATTTCGATGGATATTTTGAACACAAATAAACGGTAGGGCTCATCTTAGCTAGCTCATAAGCATGTAAAACATAATTGTTGTTTCTTCGTCATAGTTACACAAGTTTCACCAGGGGTCCCACCTATTAGTATTTTATTAAAATAGTTAAATAATAAGTCATAAGGCATTTGCAAGAAAGTACCCTATGTTTCACTTTTGAGCATCAATAGTGAGCATGGTAGAGAATCAGTCGGATTGACAAGATCACAAATAGAGTCGGAGAAATGTTGTAGACCCACGAACCTGCGGTGAGATCAATGAAAATTGGCTAAGTATGATGTATACAATGAAGAAATGACTAAGTATCAAGGAAATTGTGGAGCACGGTGTAATATGGAAAATCGACTAAGTGTCAATAATCGGTCAAACGGATGAAGCCACGAGAATCGTGGAAATGTTCTAGACTCACGAACCCGCGGTGATGACCTTGAAATCGACTAAGTATGGAGAGTCGGTCGAATGCGGTGAGACCTTGAAAAATGACTAAGTATGGTGGATCGGTTGGATGGACAAGGTCATGAATAAGATAAGAATGTAGATATCACGAACCCGTGGTGAGAGTTTGAAAAATGGATAATTATGGAGAACAGATTGGACGACCCAAAGAGTAAGAGATCCAATGTCCTAGGATATCACCACTTGTCACTAATCGAATGGTGGTTGTGAAGTGAAGGTTTAATCTATGTGAGACCTGAATCAATGGTCAAGATCAATCTGAGGTCTAAATCAAACGACTCGTGATGTATCGTAGATCCACGGTGAAATACTTAGAATTTGTTTTAAGTATGGGTGCAAAGTGAATACAATGGAACATGAAGGTGCATTCTAGAGGCCATGGAGATATGAAGAAAGAATCTCTAGACCCATGGTGAATATATCAATACAGATCAATGGTTAAGATCAATCTGAGATATGATCGGACGGTGGCTATAAGTCAACAAAGACCTATGGTCCCGATATACTAAATAAGAATACATTGACGGTTGAGATCTGAGTGTTGTTGTGAATTGTGGTTGCATGTGACGTCTAGTGGATAGTAAGCAGATCGGTGGATGAGATCAAAACACAATAATATTGGATGATTATCGTGTGTTGTGGGAACATTGTGTATTTTTGTGGACAATGAAATAAATCAATGGTGGAGATCGAATCTCAGAGTGATCCTACGGTTTATCGACGTTATAGTTCATACTTTGTCCAGAAAGTCAATGGCATGCAATGGGAGGAAATTGAAGGCCATTTTCTAAGGAGGGTCGGAGACCAGTTTTCTGGATATCTATAGTTGACTCCATGATTACACTTGGGAATGTTGACAAGTCATGGAGATATATAATGTATAAATAACCATGTTCGAATCTAGTTCAAGAAGGTGTCGCAATGGAAGAATGAAGAGTGCAGGAGCAGGGGACCGAGTGAAGAGAATATTTAAAGCTTTTAGGTTTGAGGATGTCAAAGAATGAAATGAAGATAATTTAAAGGTGGTAGGGTGGAGAAAGGGAGAGGATTGGTTTCCTCATCTTCTTAACATGTTGGTGCCTAGAATATTGGTGCATGTTGACTATAAGTGGGTGTTTACAGTGAGGACTGGTGTCATCATCTTCTAAACAGGTGGGTTCCTGTCAGATCGAATTGTAAGTGGGTTCTTACTACAGGGATTGGTGTCCCTCACGGGTTGGAGAATGTAAATAATGTAATTATTGTTTAAATATAAGAAAACAAATTATGGTTTTGTCCCTTATTGGGTTTGCATATAAAATATTTGTGTATTGTGTCTTTGTGTTGAGATTTTTTGATCTATATAATTCTCTACATTTCTTATGATTAATTCTATGAAGATCAGTTAAAATAGTAAAAACAAAAAGTTATTAAAATCTATGCAATACTGACTCACCCCATTCTCTCAGTATTTTTGAATATTCCAACAATTTGAATCAGAGTTGGTTCCTACAAGAACAGTTTAACCATTGGAAGGTGAATCCCTGTGGATCAAAATGGATGAACGGGAAGGTTTTTCCACGAACAAATCTCCAAGATTTGATGGATCATATTATGTTTTCTTTAAGATAAGAATGCAAACCTATTTGATGTCACTTGGGTATGACATTTGGAGTTCATTTGAAAATGGATACACAACTCCAAAGACTCCACCCATAGATACAAGTGGAAAGAGGCTCAAAAACAATAATTATAGGGACAATAATGTCATTCTTTGTGGTCTGGAAAAATATTTGTATACCAAGTCATGCATTGTGCCTCAGCAAAAGAGATATGGGACAAATTACAGAAAATTTATGAAGGAGATGACAACGTCAAGAGGGAAAAGTCACAAATCCATAGAGTAGAATTTGAGACACTCGAGATGAATGAAGAAGAAAGTATTGCATCCTATTTTCTTCGTGTGGATGATATTGTCAACAATATCAAAGGATTGGGTGAAGAAATCGAAGAAACCATTATTGTACAAATGGTGTTGAGATCACTTCCCTCAAGATTTAATCTTGAGATATCTTCCATTGAAGAATTAAAGGACCTAGATAAGTTAAAAATGGATGAGTTGCACAGAATTCCCATTGCATATGAAATGAGGATAGAACAATACAAGCTATCAACGAAGGAAGTAGCCTTCAAGGAATCAAAGAAGAAAAAGACAAAAGAACACAAGATGGGTGACATCTCAGACAGTGAATTAGATGAGGAAGAGGAAGCTCAAATCAAGAAAATACAAAGGTAAGCTTCCCTTTATATGTTTTAATTATTGAAAAGTAGGACACTTTGCTCCTAAATTTCCCTCTAAGAATAAAAATAATGAAGAATATTACAGTCACAGAGGATATAGGAAGGGAGAGACTGGAAAGAAAATAAATTTATTCAGACAAAAGAAGAATCTATATGCCAATGAAGACAACAACTCTTCAGATGATAGTGACAGTGATAAGGAAGAAATTATCTATATGGGCCTAGAAACACAGAAAGATGTCCTAGAAAATGAAGACACGTATTCAGCAGAAGAAGGCAATCCTGAAATTCATGGAAAAGTAAAACTTGAAGAAGAACTCATTAGTGCCTTAGAAGAAAATGACGGACTTGAAGAAAAGAATAGAAATCAGAAAAAGGAATTGAAAAAATATAAAGAGGAGGAACATGATCTTCAACAAGAAGAGAATATAGTAATTATTGTAAAGGTTAAAGTAGAAGATGCAAAGAGAGTTGAATAAGTTTTAAAATATCAACTAAAATAAAAGAAAGATATATGCAACAGTATGGAATCTGAAATAGTCCATCTAAAAAAGGAATTGGAAAGATCACACACCAACATGAAATTCGAAAATACCTCTACAACCTTGAATGAAATCCTAAATAGTCAAAGATCACCATTTGACAAGACTGGTCTTGGCTACAGTGAAAAGAAGTAAGTTGTGCATGAAGAAGCCTCAACCTCTTCAAATTAGTCAAGTGAAGAAAGGACCTAGAGATATGTTCATATATGCAAAATTTCTAACAATATAGAAAACAATAGGAAGGAAGATCAGTACGTTCCACAAAGGACAAATATTTTTCACAGGGATAGAATCAGGAAGACTCTCAAATCAAGATGGAATCACACAATTAAGTACCAAAATTCATTTCTTTGGTTGTTTTTGTTCTTGCAATGATTTTGTTCATAAAGAAATAGATTGTAGAACAAATGTAAGAGATGATTATACAAGGAACAACGACAGAGATACCCATGGACTCTCAAAAATAAATTAAAACTCATTGTCTCCTTTAATGAACTATAACATCATATGTTATAACTGCAATATTTTTGGGCATATAAAAAAATTCTGCATAAGTGATTTAAAAAAAAAAAATCAGAAAGAGGAAGCCATGACGATCATGGAAATAGAGCATGAACAAAGTGAACAATAGAAAGAAAAAGTTGTGTTCGTTCAAGCTACACTTTGTGCACAAAATATTAGGGATAAGTGGGCCATTGACAGTGGGTGTGCTAGTCACATGACATGAGATAAATCAAAGTTTATCACCTTGAAGAAGAATGAAGGAAGTGACACCTTTGGAGACAATGGCAGCTCAAACATAGTTGGAAAAGACACTCTCAGTCTTGACAATGGAAAAGCTAATGTGGAAAAGGTTTTGTGCATTGAAAATTTGAAACATAATCTTCTCAGTGTAAGCTAGATGTGTGATCAAGGACACAAAATTACTTTTAACTCCTGAGAATGTGAGATCAAAAAAGCAAATTCAGTAAAGTTGGTTGTAGAGGAAATCAAAACTCCAAATAATGTATATGTTCTTGATGAAATCAATGGAGAAAAATGTTTTATAGGGAAGATAGATGAAAGTTGGTTGTGGCATAAAATAATGGGCCATATGAACTTTGACAACCTGGTAAAAATTAGTATCAAACAAGCAGTAAGAGATTTTCCAAAGATCACAAAACCCTCAAACATTGTTTGTAAGCAGTGTTAGCATGGAAAACAATCAAGGGTGAGCTTCAATAAAAAGGATTATGCAACATCCAAGCCATTGGAACTTGTGCATACAAATATTTTTGGACCAACAAGAACTGAGAGCTTGCAAGGATAATATTATTGTTATCTTTTTAGCTCGGGAGGTACTCCGCATGTTTTGTCTTGTATGCGGATGTTACCTTATGTTTACACTACCAGGCACTTAACTTTGTAATGGGTTTTTTATAAAGTTGTAAAAGTGGTTCTTTTATTAAAGTGACTTTTTAATAAAGTGTACCTTCTAATTTTAAAGTGACTTTATTTCATAAATCACTTATGTAATAAAGTGAAATCACTTTAATATTTGATTCATTTTGAAGGGAATGGATCATGACCCTTGGTCTTGAAAAAGGCAAGATATAATCTTGGCCTTTGGATTTAGGGTTGGGGAAGGTGAAAAGACACTTTGGAGGGAAAATGTCATTTTCAGATTTATAAAAGAATGCATTGAGTAGTGTGCAAGACACATCGAGAAGACGAGAGAAGGTGATTGAGAGAGATTTTCTGAATAAGCTTGAGAGATGAAAGTGAGTAGCTTGGAGGGCACATTTTCCAAGAAAAAGGAGGGCACAAATCCCAAGGAATTTTTCTATGTGAGTGTTGTTCTATTTTTTTCTGTGTTGGGTTGTACTCTACAGATCCATACAGTTCATACAACAGGAAGGAGGGCATGGTTTTCGAGGCACCCTTTGGCACAGAAATCGAGGAAGATATTTTGAGTTTCTTTGTTGTTGTTGGGTTGTACTGTGCAGTCCGTACAACACTCTGTTGGGCATGGTTTTTTAGGCACATATTTAGAGGAGGTCGTACAGATGTACGAACTTGAGCACGTTTTCCAAGAAAGAAAATTTTGGGACTATTTTTTATGGCTGAGGTATTTCTCTTGGCTAGAAATGTGATTTTTTTGTTGTACTGTACTTTCCTGAAGCTGAATAATAATATCTCTCTCTCTCGTTAGGTTTCCCCGCATTGGTGTTTTCCCTGGCATTTGCCTAAATTTCTAATTTTTATGGGTTGTTGTCCATTGTGGTTATTTCCACTGCATATTTTCTTAGCAATGTCTATTTCTGCTTATGGTAATTTCTGAATGTGGTTTTGAGGCATTTATGAAGTTCATGCAAGACAGTTATCTCTAGGTTGCTAAGTGTTTGACAGAAATTTCAGTTTGCTGATTTTTGTCATTAAAAATCTACATGGTATCAGAGCTTTGTCTCTAAGTGATAGTGGACAGTGTGATTTTTGGGCAAAGTTGAAGAGTGAAAGGGTGTGATTGTTTTCCTTGAGTTGTGACAGAGAATATGGTTGCAATCATTAGATATGAGGATCGGTTGGATGAGATTTCCAACTATTTGCAATGGAAGGTCTGATTGTCAAATGTTCTCAAGGAGAAAAAAAATTATAACTATGTCAACTCTGTTGTGGCATCTCCCGTAGCAGATCCTGTTTCTTTGGACTTGCATGAGGTCAAGGAAGCCAAGGCTCAAAGGATTATTCTGGATGGGGTGAAGGATCACCTTATCCCATACTTGGTTGAGAAAAAGACTGCCACGGATATGTGCGATGCACTTAAAAACTTGTTTCAGGCGAAGAACAAGAACCAAAAGATGGCCTTGAAGGCTAAGTTGCATGATACCAAAATGGGTAAGGAAGAGAGTGTCTCTTCTTATCTTACCCAGGTGGCTCAAGTAAAAGATGAGTTGGTTGTTGTTGGAGAGGTCATAACAGATTCTAAGTTGGTGAGGATAGCCTTAAATGGCTTCACCAAATAATAGGAAGTCTTCATGAAGTGTGTGGTGGGACGTGAGCATCTACCAGATTGGAGAAAACTGTGGGATGATTTCACTCAGGAGGAGATCCGAGAAATATCTCAGAGCAGTGAACAGAAGACAGATGGAGTTGATGAGAATGTTTCTCTTACTGCAAAGAGTAAGAAGAAAGGAAGTTCTGGAAGGGACTTGAGTAAATTTAGATGTTATTGTTGTAACCAGTTGGGGCACCTTGTCTCTCATTGTCCTAAGAGGAAGAAGAAGATGAAATCATAGGGGCTTGAGACAGCTGCTACAGCAGCCATGGAGGACTTTGCTTCAAAGTACGAAAGGGAATTTTATTTGGTGACTCTAGTTTCCAGTGTTGACAGCGGAGGATTTGGAGGTGATATCATATGGATTGTGGATAGTGGAGCCTCTAGCCACATGACAGGAATCTGGTGAGTATTCCTAGATTTCAGAGAGATTGGTCCTGGCCGACAGGTGGTAAATGAAGGTGGTATGGAGAGAGTTGTATGTTGAGTTGGGAATGTTAGATTCCAACTCGATTTTGGGGGACTCTTGGAGCTTGATGGAGTTCTCTTTGTTCCAGAGTTGAGGATTAACTTTCTCTCAGTCTCATCCTTGGAGGATGTAGGATATTGTGTATTGTTCAAGAGGGAACATGTATTTATCTACAGGCAGGGAGGGGACCCAGTGGAGCTGCAGCTGATCGGTAACCAGGTGGACATGTTGTATATGTTGAGAGGAAAACCTTCAATGTATGATTCAGCGTTGGATGAGGATCATGAGGAGGCTTCTAAGACTGTGGTGGTGCCAAGGATTTAGTCTTTCATTTCGAGAGAAGAGAGTGAGTCTCTTTTGAGCATTGGCAGGAAGCTCAGACAGGTTGATCGAACCGATGCTCAAGATGAAGTGAGCTCAGGGTTCCAGGATGTTTCCGGGAGAAGATATTCTAGTTCGAGTTTTGTGCAGATGTTGAGGATGGATCCAAGTTCAGAGGGAGCTCCTACAAAGCACAGTGTGGTGGAACCAGATGATAGTGGTGGAAATGAGTACTTCCCTCGCTAAGAGGGAGTGTTAGATTTTTAGCTCAGGAGGTACTCTACATGTTTTGTCTTGTATGTGGATGTTACCTTATGTTTACACTACTAGACACTTAACTTTGTAATGGGGTTTTTATAAAGTTGTAAAAGTGGTTCTTTTATTAAAGTGACTTTTTAATAAAGTGTGACTTCTAATTTTAAAGTGACTTTATTTCATAAAGCACTTATGTAATAAAGTGAAATCACTTTAATATTTGATTCATTTTGGAGGGAATGGATCATGACCCTTGATCTTGAAAAACACAAGATCCAATCTTGGCCTTTGGATTTAGGGTTGGAGAAGGTGAAAAGACACTTTGGAGGGAAAATGTCATTTTCATATTTATAAAAGAATGCATTGGGTAGTGTTCAAGACACATCGAAAAGACAAGAGGAGGTGATTGAGAGAGATTTTATGAGTAATCTTGAGAGAGGAAAGTGAGCAGCTTGGAGGGGAAATTTCCAAATAAAAAGGAGGGCACAAATCCCAAGGCATTTCTCTGTATGATTGATGTTCTATTTTTTTCTATGTTCGGCTGTACTATACAGATCCATATAGCAAGAAGGAGGGAACGATTTTTGAGGCACACTTTGGCATGGAAATCGAGGCAGGTATTTTGAGTTTCCTTGTTGTTGTTGGGTCGTACTATGCAGGTCGTACAACACTCTGTTAGGCATGGTTTTTGAGGTACGAATTTAGAGGAGGTCGTACAATTGTACGGACTTGAGCATGTTTTCCAAGGTAGAAAATTTTGGAACTCTTTTTTTGTGGCTGTGAGGTATTTCTCTTGGATGGAAATGTGATTTTGTTGTTGTATTGTACTTTCCTAAAGATGAATAATAATATATATATATCTCATTGGGTTTCCCCACATTGGGGTTTTCCCTGACATTTGCCTAAATTTCTGAGTTTTATGGGTTGTTGTCCATTGTGGTTGTTTTCGTTGCATATTTGCTTAGCAATGTGTATTTTTGCTTATGGTAATTTTTGAATGTGGGTTTGAGGCATTTATGAAGTTCATGCAAGACAGTTATCTCTAGGTTGCTAAGTGTTTGACAGAAATTTCAGTTTGCTGATTTTTGTCACTAAAAATCTACAATTACTTCATGTTGATCATTAATGACTATACAAGAATGACTTGGGTTACATTTCTCAAAAACAAATCTGAGGCATTTGACAAATTTAAAGAATTCAAAGCCTTAGTTGAGAGTGACATAGATCTGAAAATAAAATGCTTAAGGTCAAATAATGGAGGTGAGTTCACATACAATGAATTTGAAGAATTATGTGAAACTCATGGAATAAAAAGACAGTATACAGTTGCAAGAACTCCTCAACAAAATGGAGTAGTTGAAAGGAAAAAAAGACATGTACAAGAAACTTCTAGAACAATGTTAAATGAAGAAGGATTATGGGATAGCTTTTGGAGAGAAGCAGTTTATATTGTTGTTTGCATTCTAAATAGAGGGAAAATCAGAGTCAACAGTGACAACAAACCCCATGAATTATGGAAAGGTCATCCAKCATCTATTAAACACTTTAGAATATTTGGAAGTAAGTGTTACATTAAACGAKATGATGAGGATCTAGGAAAGTTTTARTCAAGGGCAGATGAAGGAMTTTTTCTTGGGTATTCATCAAGAAGCAAAGCCTATAGATGTTACAACAAAATATTGTAGAAGATTGTTGAAAGTGTAAATGTCAGAATAGATGAGGAAATACCACATAAGAGCATACTATAAATAGAAGAAATATATTACAACAAGGAAGAAGATGAAGAAAAAGAAGAAAAATAAGAAGAATTTGCAGAGTTCCAAGACATGCAAACACCATCAAGGTTTGTGCAGAAAAATCATCCAGAAAAAAATAATTCTTGGTGATAAAAATTCCAATACTCAGACAAGGAGAAAATTGGCGAGCAGCTTTAATCAAGTCTCTAATCAGTCGAATCTCTCTTTACTGTCCAAAATAGAGACTAAATGATTTACTGAAGCAATTAATGATCAACATTGGGTGAGTGCTATGGAATAAGAGTTAAATCAGATTGAGAAAAATTAAACATGGGAACTGGTCCCAAGACCTACAGATAAAAATGTTATTGCAACAAAGTGGATATTCAGAAATAAATTAATGAATATGGAAAAGTAGTAAGATATAAGGTAAGACCGGTCTACAAAGGGTAAGCTCAAGTAGAAGTTATTCACTTTGAAGAAATAGTTGCTCCTATTGCAAGAATGGAATCCATTAAGATGTTTTTGGCATTTGCAAGCTTTAAGAATTTTAAGGTGTATCATATGGATGTTAAGTATGCATTCTTGAATGGAGATTTAGAGGAGGAAGTGTACATTGAACAACCTGAAGGATTCCTATTGTCATAAAATGAAGACTATGTTTGCAGATTAAAGAAAGCAATTTATGGATTAAAGCAAGATCCCAAAGCATGGTATTCAAGACTTGAAAAGTATCTGCAGAAACAATGTTTCAAAAGAAGAACAACAAATAGAAATATTTATATCAAATTCGATAATGCAGAGATTTCAATAATTGTATCTTATGTGGACGATATCATTTTTTAAAGTAATGATGATATAATGAGCCAAAAAATTGTAGAAGAAATGAAAAAAGAATTTGAGATGTCTATGCTTAGAGAACTATATGTCTTCCTAGGATTTTAGATTATTCAAACCAGCAAAGGTGTATTCATTTCTCAGATAAAACACATGAAAGAGATGTTGAAAAAGTTTGGAATGGAAGACTGAAAACATGTCAGCACACTCATGGTCATTGGTTGTAATCTAAGTAGAGAATATGAATCAAAGGAAGCAAATCAAATTTGTTAATGTTTGAATCGATTAAGATCGAAATAGAAACCTCACGAGGATATGAATCCCTCTTCATTTTCATAGAGGTGGTATTCCTCTGTATATTCTTTAAATATTTATCTTTGAATATCTTGGAATAATAACATGAAAAATGAGAGAATGTTGAACAACAATTCCCAAATATTTATGAATCAAATAAATTTTAAAAATTTTGTTTACTGGAAAATAAAATTCATTCATCAAAGGATTCCTAAGAAAGGGACCAGGAATCTTCACTCATAAAATATAGTACTTGCAGAAATATTATACAGAAATAACAATTACAAAAAATATAAATCTCACATCCATCACAGAATTCAATTATTTTCGATCACGGTCAAAGAAGGAAAGATAAAATCCCACATATGAGAGAATTTTAAAAGAGTATTTTCGTTGAAAGAAGAATAAAATATGATAGGAAAAATTTTAATATCCAATGCTCAAAACTCAAAGTTCAAAAGATATTATTAAAGTTTATCCCTGAAGAAGTTCTATGGAATTTTTAGAAAAAATTATATAGTCTTAAAATTAAATGCATTCATTCAAAGTTGGATTGGGATAGGCTCATGTGGATCGTAAAATAAATATAAGAACAAAATAAAGGTTGGACTTGAAAGGAAGACAAAGAGAAAAGGATCAGAAAATCGGTTATGTTTTTCTTGGGAAAGATAAAACACAAATGAATGACTTTTGAACAGGAAGAGAAAAGAATCAGGAAGAATGTGATTAGTATTACTCACTGTGATGGAATCCCTCTCCTCTATCTTGTGGCCAATGTTTCTTTTATATTCTCCTTTGTAGCAGTTTCATTATTGGTACCAATTGTTTCCTTTTGATACTCTTCAGTCATTTTGATTAAACCTAACTTTAACCAATTCTCAATGTATTCACGCATAGGAGCAACGGTCGCCTCTTCTCTAACTCTTATGTCAAATAATATATTTTCAAATTCTATAGGATCAATTGAAAGTTGTTGTAGTGTAACTTCAATGTATTCATTTTTGTTTACATATTCTACAAGCCAACTTTCAATTTTTTGCTCTATATACTTAGTCATGCTATTGAATTTCTTCGTTGATATTCCCTTTAATATTTCTACATGTTCCTCAAAATTTTCCCTTGTCATACGAATAGAGTTTGAAATCAATTTAGGATCTTGTACTTCAACAATAGTTCTTGCAAGGTCGAATTCAACCAGCTTCAAATAAGCCTCACTCTCTTTAACACTTAGGAAATCAAGATCATCTAATACCTCCTTTAAAGTTTTGATTATCTTCATCCAACATGATTTTAATTGTTTGACACATATCGGGGATTGGAAATATTCTTCTTTTCTCTTAATCTCAGTCATACCAGAAATTTTCAAAACAAATATAATTACAACATCTTTATAAAAACATTCATATTTTTTATGTCAGACTATAGGTACTCTCTGAAATTTAGAATTTTGGAACCCAAAGAGACAAAGGTACTTGCTAAATCCAATGTCACTAAGATGAGATACATTCTATTATTTATGTTTTCTCTGATGTAATTCCTAACTACACCAAGAAGACTAGATGTCCCTTTCAAGCTTAAACTTGATTATGTGGTTTTATCATAGCTCTTCCAAGGTTGGATTGTTGAAACCATAGTAGAAAATATAGGGGGTGGCATTAGAGTATACTCTAATTCCTTGACCCTTTCTTTACGCATGATATTTTTGGCTTCCATGTCCTCCATTGAAATTTATAAAGCATCGCTTGTAGCTCTGTGAATTCTGACAATTCTTGAAGGGGGTACGCCGCTGAGATTTAACTCAAAAAAAAAAGACTTTCCTTGGATTCTTTTATTTTTTGAATTAGTTATTTCAAAAATTGTTTTTTTGTAAAGTTTATCAAAGAAAGCATTTTGCACAGTGAAGGATTCCTGCTTTGAAAATACTTCTTGTTGAATTGCAACTTTGGCTGCAAATTCCTTACTCTCTTGCAATCTTTGTTCATCATCAAGAAACTTCATATTTTCAATGTCAACATCCAGGTCCATATCTTCAAGGATAATCTCTTTCTCGGGTACATGTCGTTCTATCTCTTGTTGAGAATTTTGTCTTTTTATTTTTATTTGGAGTTTATGGAACCATTCCAATCTTCCCTTCGAAGCGTTTTTATCTCCTCCATCATCAAAATTGTTTGTTGAAGATTTATTTTGTCGCGGTATTTCCATCTTAGATTTTTTCTTGGGTGGGCTACTTTTATTTGAAACATTTGGAGATTGAGCACTTCTTTCATTTGTCAATCTTCCCCTCTGATTGGGTGGGTTGCTTTTCTGTGAAACATTTGGAGATTCATCACTTCTTTTATTTTTTTCTCTTCCCCTCTGCTTGTGTTGGTCTATTGTACCAACAATAGCCTCAATATCCTTTGTTTTCCTTTCAACAATTACTGTTGGAGGGTCTTGACTATCACCTTCCTCTTCTCCAAATAAAAATGTATTAGTAAGTGAATAACTAAATGCAACATACATCATGTGGTCAATAAAAATATGATTTGGGTCGAAACCCTTAATCTCCTCTGCAAATTTCAAATTGTATTGGTCCAGCTGTACTGCAAATACATCAATTTTAGAAATGCCTCTTAGTAAAATTTCCCCAATTTTCCATGACAGTGGAATGAATTGCCTCTTCGTTTTCTCATAGAAGAAATGTACCCAAAATCTATATTTTTTGGAAATTTCTATGGAAAACATTCTATTTGGAACATAATAAGGGATCTAAAGGGGCTTTTCACGAGAACAGTAAATTCTCATCACACTGTAATTTTCCTTTTTCTCAATATTCCCCTTTTTATCCAGAAAGGTTGACGCTTCCAAGGACAATCTAGATGTATTCACTCTAAAGATAAGCTTCTTTGAAGACGATACAAATGTATCATAAAATTTGTAAAAATGGTAAGTGGCCCTTTTTTTCCACAAGGCTTGATACCACATTGTTACTGGATCATTCTTGTAATCAACTCATTTTCCAATACTAAAACCTTTAAAGACATGAAAATAAGTGATACCAAATATCAAATAGGAAGAAATATAAAATTTATTATTTTTCTTGAAGTTCGGTAACAATGAAGAGATTTCCATAGAAATAATCTTTGCCCAATCGAAGTTTGAGTCTTCATGAAATATAAAATGTAAAGATCCAACTGAGAAATAGTTGTTGCAGATTCCTGACCTGTAATTCTGGTGAATGTCCTTGCTACCTCTCGGTAAGGATTCTTTAGTAAACTGGCCTAAATTTTTTATATATCTTATGGCATTGTTGTAGGATCATCGAGACATTCCTGCAAGTGTTCTAATTCATTATATTTCTCCTTCAAGAAGCTTCTTGCTTCATCTCTCTTGAATGTGATTGTTGAATCTAGAAGCTTCAACATTATTTTGAAAAATGACAATGATGAGGAAACAAGAGACTCACCTTGAAGTTGAATCATCCTTTGGATTTGATAAAATTTATCAACACACCAGGAAACTATTTCTCTACAATCAAAAATATTAGGTACGCATCCAACTAAGGAAATGCTTAATGTCCAAACTCTGTTTTCTCTTCTTTATAGCAAATTTTGTGATGAATAATACCAATATGATCTCGACCAATGAAACCTTTGGTCCTCTCACCCAAACAAGTTTAGAGTATTTCCACAGAATTGTTCTCTTCTTCTCATTGTCATTTTGTTTAAGTTGGTAGAATCTCGTACAAATATTTTGGATGTTAGTTTCAAAGTAAATTCTTTCTCGATAATATATCTCAAAACACTTTTTTTAGTGGAAGAATTAATGTGAATTAAATGGAGAGTTACCTCGAGCAGTCTGTCATTAATAACAGCCTTTTCAATATTTAATTATCTATTATCTTCCGTAAAATTAGAATTAAATATGTCTTAGGGAAAGTGTCAAGGTGGAAAATGTATTACGGCGGATGATCGAACTTGGAGTATGAGTACAATGAACCCATGGTGAAATTTGAAAATGGTTAAGTATAGAACTTCACCAGTCAAGTGTGAAGAGAAGAGGATTGCAAAGTTCGGTGACCCGTGAACCCACGGTGATATAAAAATCAATTAAGTGTTGAACCATCAAAGCATATCTTGATATGAATAAGTATCATCATCGATTGGTCGGACCTGTAGCACAACAAGAAAATGAATTGAGGAAATCCTTAAAACCTGCGGTGGAAAAGAAACTTCAAAAATATTCTAAGTGTAATGCAATGTGAGGGTCGCGGAACATAAGATGTATTTTGGTGATGGTGGAGGAGCGGACTTGAGTGGAAATGATGAGACCAACCTGAGTACCCATCATTCCACAAAGAGCTTAAGAAATGGATAAACCCCGGTGCATAATGGATACAACGGAGAATACAAGTGCGTTTTGAGTAACACAGAACTTGATGGAAATGGGTTATGAGTCCGCCATAGATCGAGAATTTTTCTAACTAAAGGAAAAAATGAAAGGAAAACAATATTAACCTATATACAGGTCAAAAATTGGCTCCACCTATGGGATGGTAACCCCATGTGGGTCACCAAGAATCCAGAATCTCAACTAGGTCATGGAGTCAGTGTAGGAAAAAGAAAATTTCAGTAAGAACTTTGAAGTATTTACAAGGAAAAGATGAACTGTGTACAACTGAGAGAGAGATTGATCAAGAGAAAAAAAATTGAGATGTTGTCCATTAACTGGAAACTGTTGGATTACTAAGAGGGGGGGTGAATCATTAATAACGTAATTATAATCCTTTTTCTGCAAATGTTATATCAATGTAGAATTATTATCCAATAATGAGCAGTAATAAATAAACAATCACACACATGCACAGTACACCAGTGTTTTACGTGGAAACCCAAATCGGGAGAAAACCATGGAATTTTTTTTCTTATATGTCTTGAAGAATTACATTCATTGGAAGCACCAACTTCCTTTGTTTTCCAACTGCAACTAGAAGGAGGCTCCAACCCCCTAGTTTCTCAGGCTACAACCTGAGGGAAGCTCCAACTCCCCAATTCTTTGGCTACAACCAGAAGGAGGATACAACCCCTTATGTTCTTCGGCTACAACTGGAAGGTGGCTACAACCACCTGTCCTTGCCCCGTCCTGCCACCCTGAAGTAGAAGTAGAATGATGGAACCACTGTCACGCTATCACTGTGAGATATACTGTTGTAAACCTGTACCAATAAATCTGAACCATGCATCAACCTGTAATCAACCTGTACCATAAACAAGTGCATCAACCATGCACCAAATTGTAATCAACCTATACCATAAACAAGTGCATCAACCATGCACCAACCTGTAATCAACATGTACCATAAACAAGTGCATCAACCATGCACTAACCTGTACCATAAACAAGTGCATCAACCATGCACCAACCTCAACCAAAAGCCCTCATCAATTTCATCATCAAAATATGATTTGTAGCTCTATAATAGACCTGGTGTATTTTATCACATTCTTTCAAACCTTCCTTAACTTTAACAGCAAGAGACTAGCATTTTCATCAAACTTTTATTTAGTCTCACATGCCTAGTTTTGGATTAGTCAACAACCCTAAATTGAAGTAATCATAACTTTGAACCTGTAATGTATAAAGATTTGAAACTGATATACAATGTTCTTCAGTGTGTTTTATGCAATTCCTCCAAGTGGAACTACTTGGAACCTCTCATAAAAGGAGTTATAGCAAAAATGGCATACCTTGCTGAATTATGTCTTATTCTAGACAGTGACCTTGTAGAGCGTGCCCCGCACAAAATGTTTGATTAAATGATCTAAAACTATTAAAAATAATACTACAGACTGTACCCTAACCAACACATTTGGTCTCACTGAATTTGGATATGTTATGAAGAAGTTATGATGTTTTTACCCGAAACACCTGATTTTGACTAGTTTCAGGACTGGCCACAAACCCTATTTTCCACAGATTGTAACTCCAAAACTACAACGACCCACAAGCTTCATTTTGAACCAAAGATACTTGGATATGTTTTCTCACTTGCATAGAAATTTTAGGATCTGAATCATTATATAAAAAAAGTTATAGCGAAAATGGTGAGATGACCTGAAAATAACATACCTTAGAAAGCACCATCAAAAGAATTT
>ML787239.1:63398-93480 GCA_009831015.1 Picea engelmannii
TATTTACTTCTTATCAACCATGACAAAACAATAATGAGTCATATTTACATCAAACACTATTGGGTCCATTACCCAAAACTTTGTGCTACGGGTCTTTCTTCAAGGGTTGACATCAATGACAACCAACCTTAATCAACAAAAACATCCAAACTGTATATAGCATGTCCCTAAGAATAAAGGAATTATAGCCCAAGATTTTTTCAATGGTATAATGATCTAGTCAGAAATCAGTGGCCACCCACATTTTCCACTAGCTAAAAACAGGGGTTTCCACCTTGGCAGTTTTTCTACATCTTTTTGGGTCCTAAACTTTCGGGGCCATTTTGAGGCCCTAAACATTGTTTTTTTGGCCCGCCACTGTCACACCATACGCTTTGGCTAGAGTGTGTTGGAAAAATTGGTATTCCTCATATAAACCTTTCAAAATAGTTATCGTGCACTCCAAACGGGGATCGTATGCAAAATTTATGCCCTTGGGAAGTTGATGTACCAACTAGCTCCATCGGGGCTCGCAAACCTTTTGGCGTTTCATGTTCTGGGGTTAGGGTTTTGGATTTTCTTTATGTTAAAAAGGACTCTAGAGCCTCATTATAAATATCGTCATCTTCTTGCAAATGATCGTAGCCATCACATCTCTTCTCATAGATAAGTTGCCACCATTATAGCCAGTCATTCACTCTGTAATTTTATAGTTTTTGTACATTCTCTTATTAATAAAAATTGTGCATTATTGTATTTATTTGTTTATTGAAATACCTCTGTATATTTCATTGTTATATATCTTCCTTTATTTCATTCTCAAAATAATCCAGATCAGTGGTATCAGAGCAGGCTACTCCTTGTATTTTCTTAGTACATGTCCTCGACAATGTCAAGGTATAGAGAGTTGGGTCTTGAGATAGTTTCACTTGAGGGAAATCATTTTCTCCAGCCCAAGCAGCCTTTCATGGAGGAAGAAAATAAAGACGCGGGAGAAGAAGATCCCGTCAAGTTGTTGCTTGTGGAATCCCTCACGCAACATAGGAATGAGATGTTGAATAATTTTTCCCAAATACTTCAACAATTGTCAACAATAACAAGCGCGTCTTCGTCAAGCAGTCGCTTTGGATACGCTACTACTTTCAAGGTACAAGTTGATTTTATATTCTCATATTTGAAGGTCATATCGATGTGGATACTTTGGAAAAATGGTTAAATTTTCCAGAAGGTTATTTCTATGTTCACAATTTTTTCGACAGAGAAAAGATCACCTTTGTGCTCCTTAAGGCTCTCTCCCATGTCAAACACTAGTGGGAAACTTACTAGGAGAAAAATTTCACTGAGGAGTCTGGAATATTTGGGGTCGATTGCACTTGGGATTTTTTTATGGATGTGGTCAAGAAGAAATATTACCCTATGGGAAACTATGATGACCAGTCTATGAGATGGACCACGCTACATCAAAAGCAGGACCAAACATTGTTGGAGTTCACAAATACCTTCCATACCTTGCGCACCAAGTTGGGTATCAAAGACTCTGAGCGGCATCTAGTTCTGGAATAACGTAGGGCTCTACACAGGTACATCCAAACCAAAATGGAGTTTGTGTACATCTCATCATTGGGAGATGCTTATAGATATGTTGTCAAAATCAAGTAGAAATTCAAGCAGTAGAACAAGTGGGAAATTGGGTCTGCAAATATGTGACAACTAAAGTATGGTAAAGGAAACCCTAACTCAAAAAATAGCCAACCTCAAGAAAACTATTCCAAGCCACAGGAAAAGAAGGGTAACAGGAAGACGAAGAAGGACATTGGGAAGTGGTGTGACTTCCACAAAATCCCTTGGCACAATACTAATGAATGTTGCTTGAAACAATCATTGGTGGTTGAGCTAAAAGAAACAGAGTCGAGCCCTGACTCAGACTCCATTTCAGACAATAATAAAAGCATACAGATAATTGATGTAGAACCCACTGCTACTTTTGTGACCGCAAAAAATCCAACCAGAAGAACTAGAGGATCCTGAGGAGGGGGGGCACCTTTTCCATTCACAGATGTGGGTGAAAGGGACCCCGTTGCATTTATTATTTATAGCGGAAGACAGAGAAACCTCATCTCAACAGAGGTCATCAAGCAGTTGGATTTTCCGACAACACTACACCCTCATCCATACAACATCAGATGGCTCTACCAGGGACAATATCTATGTGTCAGTCAGCAATGTTGCATGTCATACAGCATCAAGCCCTTCAAGGATGAGGTATTGTGTGATGTTTCCCCACTAGAAGTCTGTGATGTTATATTAGGCCAACCATATATGTGGAGGCGTCATGATTTTTATGAGTCTCGACCCAGTAGCATCATTGTTACTCTGGGGGGTCATCCCTACAGGATACCAAAGGTAGTTCTGGTAGTTCAAACTACTATCCTGAAAAAATAGTGCCGCAAAGTAATCTCTCATACAAAAAAGTTTTTCCTCTTCACATTATGGTCAAAAGAGAAGGACACTTAAACCACTACAACCTCGGCCCAAGACCCTTCTGTCCATCAAAAGAAAATCAACAAGATTGTAGAAGAGCACCAAGATATGCCTATTGCACCTACGGGGGTGCCTCCACACTGCCGAATCAAACCAAGTTATGATAAATCCCTTCATGTTCTTCATGTTGCATCTTCACCGATATATTTCTCCCACACTCAGGAATATCATTCACCCATATTGGTTACACAGATCCAACCCCTCCAACAACAAGTTCATAGCAACCTTCAACAAGCTAAGCAAGACAGATTCTTTAGTAAGGCAAGCAACTCACCAAGGTTCAAATTCAGCAAAATCTTCCTCGAGGATTTGACGCAATGGATACCATTGTTTCCTAAGGAGGGAGGACTGGTCCAGGTGGAAATTGGTGGCTACCGACCTATTCCACTGTCTCAAAAAAGGGGTGTTGAAGGAAAATCTCCCTGTGGACAGGTAGATATCCTCAAAGAGATAGACTCTTAACTCTAAGACAGAAAGTGTTTATCATGGTCACTGACTTCCTTTTAGATCTAGGTGGACTAGTGTGTGAGAAGGAAGGAGAAAAGAAGTACCTTTTACTGGTGTTTGTCCCTGCACGCTCCGAGTTGAGCTCCAATCTTTCGCTCTTCGATAATCCTTGTAGACAAACAAAGTACGACCACTTCCTACTCTATCAAGATTATTCTGAAATAGGTCTATCTACTAAAGAGACAAATTCATGTGAGATTGAACACGAATTAGAAAGAAACAGGCCAAGCAAATTATATTAATGAGGACAAAACATTGCTTACAGCCATAGATGGATTGCAACAGTTTCGTCAAGTCCTCCTTGCCTACCCCTTGCTCAAAAGGTCCACGGTCTGAATGATGATAGCTTCATTGATTGCTCCCTATGAGATCATAGGTCTCTTGCTTCCAAAATATCTTTGTTCCAGCACCACTTATGAGATCATAATTTTGGTGTCATTCTCCATTTCCTGTCCCCTTTCACCATTAGAAAGCTTTCTTATATAGCCTTGGAGAGGCTCAACAACTTGAGATGTCCTTGGAGAAGGTGAGGATTTTCCTCCTTCAGTTGAGGATCTGCCCTAAGATCATGGTTGGACTAGGGATTCAAGCTCAACTGCCTTCTAAGAATGAAAAGATCCTTCCCCCATTCATCTCAACAACTCAACTATTGCCCAAAATAGGTAGCGCTCCCTCAAAAGGGGCATCAGAGCACTACAACGCTCCCCAGTAGGCTTAAGGGGGGCGCCAGCGCTCCCTCAAAAGGGCCAAAGGAGCTTTATAACGCTCCCATACAATGTAAGGGGGAGTGTTAGCGCTCCCAGAAGAGGTATAGGGGAGCGCTCTCCTTCAAAAGCTCATTTTTTGAGGTGCTTTCAAATGGTAAAAAGTTTGTAAGCCTGCTGACTCATTTCTCCTCTTCCAAATCAAATGTTTGAGGTGTTTCAAGTGTCCTTCTCATGTCGTTATAGGCACGACATAGGCATCATGGCAGTATGTTTCACCGACACTTGCGACACTTGTAATGACGACACTTGCAACACTATCAAAGTGAGTATTTTTTATGTGTAACAAGGGGTTTCCACCTTGGCAGTTTTTCTACAGCTTTTTGGGTCTTAAAATTTCGGGGCCATTTTGAGGCCCTAAAAAACATTTTTTGGGCCCTCCACAGTCACATTGTAGGATTTAGAGTGTTATGGAAAAATGTGTCTTCCTTGGATAGACCTTTCAAATGAGTTATCGTGCACCCCAAATGGGGATCGTATGCAAAAGTTACACCCTTGGGAAGTTGATGTACCAACTACCCCCATTGAGGCCTGTAAACCCTTTGGAGTTTCATCTTCGTGGGTTAGGGTTTTGGATTTCCTTTATGTTAAAAATGCCTCTAGAGCCTCATTGTAAACATCATCATCTTCTTGTGAATGAGTGTAGCCATAACATCTCTTCTCATAGATAAGTTGTCACCATTCTAGCCAGTCATTCACTCTATAATTTTACAGTTTTTGTACATTCTCTCATTAAGAAAAAAAAGTGCATTATTGTGTCTCTGAGTTTATTGCAATATCTGTGTATATTTCATTGTTATATCTCTGCCTTCATTTTGTTCTCAAAATAATCCGGATCATATAAGGGCCAATCCATAATTCTTCAAATTTTATATGCAGAGAAGGATTTTCCTTTTCTTGTTCCATAAAATACCAGTTTCCCTTTTCTAAAATCCTTTGTTGTTGCACCTTGATCAAAATGTTTCTTGATGGTTTGTTGTCTCTAATTCATTATCTTCATCAAAATATTTTATGTAAAGGAGAAACTTCCTCTACATATTCAATATTCACAGTATATGTCAAAGCATTCAATTCCATATTAATAGGCATTCTTGTTTCTTTTCCATACACCAGTGTCTACGGAGATATCCAATGCTATCTTTTGGTGTCAATCTGCTTGCCCATAATGCATCTATTAATTTCAAATGCCAATTTCTTTGATTGAGATCGATCGTTTTCTTGAGAATTTGGATCAAATTCTTATTCGTAGACTCAGCCAAATCATTTCCTTAAGGGTAATAATTTGAAGATTGTCCCATTATAATACCAAATTCCCCACAAAATTTGGTAAACTTTGACCTAACAAATATTGATCCATTGTTTGTAATAAACTTTTCTGAAACTCCAAATATTGACAAAATATTTTCTTTGAGGAATTTTATAAGCTCTTATGAATCATTTGTTTTCAATTTTATTGGTTCTTTCCATTTGTAAATTAATACGTTGCTATGAGAATATATGAAAGGTCTTTACTTGATTTCAGAACAATTGGGCCAATTACACCAAATCCTCATTATATGAATGGTTGTTCTATTGTTATGGGTTGCAAAGGCGTTGTTGACTTCTTCATTATCTTATGTGCAGTATCTATAGGTGCAAAATTCCAACCACAGATTCCTTTATGAAATTCCTCCAACACTTTTTGAACTCTTGTTGCATTAATACATCTCAACAATATTCCATCAAAATTTCAAGAACTAACACATACTAATTTTCTTTCATTTTTAATGCCCTTCTTTCTTTTGGAGACATGTCATTTGGGAACTGGCCAAATTTTAAATAGAAAATTATATCTTTATACCATTATTGAGTTGATGAAGATGATCCTGTTGAAATCAATATAACCCCATTTAATGAATTAGTCCCTGCAATAAACTTGCAAAGCCCCTATCCTTTGACTGTTTTCAATGGCTTAATCTCAATGTCATATTCTTGAATTTTTGCCAACCAATTTTCCCATTTCCCTTCTCTCAATTGTTGACAGAGGAGCATTTTTACTAGAGGGGTAAGAACATATGCTATGACATGAGATGACAAGATTTAAGTTATGAAATGAACCATTGCTTTAACTAAGGAAATATTTTGCTTGTCTATGTCTAAATACTTCAATTCACAATCGTGCAAAGTTTTTTTCATAAAACTTATTAGGAATTCTTCTCCTTTAAGATTTTCTTGTGTTAGAATAAAAACAATGGTCTCTTCCAAAGCAAAAGAATATATGATGAAATATTTACAAAAGTCTGGGCTAATCAACACATGTGTAGTGGTAATTGCAAGCTTGATATTAACAAATGTTCTTTGAATCTCTTGGGTCCATTCAAATATTTGATCATTTTTTAACAATGCATTTATTGGCATAGTCCAGGACAAATCTTCTTACAAAAATTAATTTTCCAAAAAATGATTGTACTCCCTTGTTGGAGGATTTAACTCATTGATAGCTTTAACTCTATTAGAATTAATATATGTTCCTTGTTTGTTGATTGTATGTTCCAAAATTTTTCCTTTTGAAATTGCAAACAAGCATTTCGTTGGGTTAAGAGATATTCCATATAATATACATCGCTCAAAAACTTCTATTAAATGTTCAATGTACCTTTCTCTTATTTTGGAATGAGTGGTAAGATCATCTTGATAATCGACCATAAATTCTTTGATTAAGTATTTTAGTGCATGATCTATATCCCTTTGAAAAGTCACTCCAGCATTTTTCAATCCAAAGGGCATGTGGGCATAAGCATGTGTCCCCCAAGTTGTAATGAAAACAGTCTTGCTTAGAAGAAGGTAAGGATGATTTTGAAAAGGTTAACGATGTGATATTTTATGTTAATCTAATTCTCAAGTCAAAGCTTTTAAATGATATATCAATAACTAATAAGTATTTGGGAGAGAATATATTTTGAAGATACTCCTTGTAGAGAAGCTTTTCATTCTTTGATTTCCAATAGTTATTATTATTTATATCCTGATGTGTTTAATGATTCTCATGTGCAAATAGTTATACATGATCCTTCCAAAGTGTTTTCTCTAAGATCATATTCTTATGAGGAGTCGATTCTCAGTAATCTATAGTTTGGGAATGAGAAGGATGAGATGGTGGCCTTGGAATCATTTTAGTATCTCCTATGTCAACCTTTTAGATGGAAAATTTATATTTCTTTGAAGGACACTTGTAAGAATATCTCTTTTCTGGATTTTTTAGTAGCCTTGGATGTGAAAGATGAAAGGCATTAATCTTGTCATGAACAGTTGTTAGACATCATTATTTTTAATAATATTTTTCCTATATGGTTGGATCATTTTAATTTTGTACAATTCAAGTATCGTGATCCTTCGCAAACTCCTAGTCATTTGAAACATCAACTATAAGCATCAAATGACATCTGTAACAATAAGACATACATTCAAGGTTGTACCATGAACACTTTCACTCTTAATTCACATCAATTATGTTCTTCTTCCATAAACTCTCTTCAATGGTTCTTTGTTGCTAAATTTGTATATTATGAGAAAATTGGAGTATGGTTGGAGAATTATTATGAGAAAAGGTTCCAAGACAAATTGAAAGAAATCATCCTACACATGTTGAATAGAGAATTTTATGTTTTAATTATTTCTATCTTTCGAATACCCCACTGCCTATTTATGATCTTCGATGAACATGTGATTATAGGTTCGGAGTTATTTGCAAGGCTGCATTGGCAATATGATTTCACATAGTTTTCGATAATCAATGTAGCATAAAAGTAGAGTAGCAATAGTTTAGTTTATTTCTTTCTTTATGTTATGATTTCATTTGCTTTAATTAGAGTAATTTTTCTTTCAATAATTCCAGTGTGTTTAAGAATTGACAATCTAATTTTGTTTTAAGAACAAAAAAAAATTGATCATGTGCCTTTTTTTACCTCTAAGACCACACTTATTCTTAAAAGTAATGTACGAGAAAGGAATACGTTAATCCAGCTTGTCATCTCATAGAAAACCAAAATTGGAGTGAAGGAAATGATTGTAGTGTAAAGATCAAAGTGGGAAATATTGTCTTCAGAGGGATGAAATTGAAGAACAGGTGCTTATTTTCTCCTTCTCAGAAAAGGTGCACATGTTATCATGTCAATAATCGATTCTCAGTTTGGTCTTTCGTGATTCATGGTTGATAGCTTTCTTGCTTTTATTTTCTGGTTTTGATTTCAAACTTTAATTTTCTTTCTTAATGTAATTGTTAATGATTAGCATAGGATGTAAGATAGGTTTTTTTTGGTTTGATCTTGTTTTTCTATTTGTAACTTAAGAGTTACTACTTTCTCATATTTTGTAAGAAGAATGAATTCAGGTTTTTACTTAAAAGTCATATTTTGCAATCTTTATGCTTGAAGAGGAATCACAGTTATTCATGATCCAAAGTGGGTATGAATGAGAGAAATCAGATTCAAAAGATCACTCCTAGAAACCTACAAATGATCCACAAGAAATGAATAGCTTGAATGAATCCAAGTATACATGATTGGATTTACAAAATGGAAAAGGCATTAGTTTTGGAAGCAAGGAATCCATCCAGCATTGCTAAAATCGTTGCTTAAATTCAGCAAAGATGATACTTCACCTCATTTCTTGTTTCAAAGTTATAATTATTTATTTAGTTCTTGTCAATGCTCCACAAGAAATGAATAGCTTGAATGAATCCAAGTATACATGATTGGATTTACAAAATGGAAAAGGCATTAGTTTTGGAAGCAAGGAATCCATCCAGCATTGCTAAAATCGTTGCTTAAATTCAGCAAAGATGATACTTCACCTCATTTCTTGTTTCAAAGTTATAATTATTTATTTAGTTCTTGTCAATGCTTTCCCTTGAAAGGTTTTTTGTGCAAAAACGTTTTTTGGAAAAAGAATTGGAATTGTTTAAATGGCAACATTTTCATTAAACGTTTTCTTAACTTGCTTTCAGCTAATGTGTTTTAACATAGGTTTAGTGTAATGAAATTTATCATAGTTTTCTTTCTAGTTGTTTTTTTGAAATTAGTTTAGTTCTGGTTTTTCATTTCTGCTTGTAAATAAACTTTATTTTTAATTCCATACTCATTTGAGGATAAATTTTCTTGATTGAGCTATAATGTACATAACACAAGTTTGCATTTTTGCTTCAGTAGATTGAGAAAAGAACTGTTTCAACCAGCAGCCGAAAATCTTATCAATGGCAGTAAGTTTGAAGGAATGTGTACAATCTCTCAAGTTGGTTTTAATTTGTATGGGAAGCCTAGTATCTAGTTAAGTTGTTGCCCTTGTTTTAATGCATGGGGTAGTATTGTAAATGAATTTGTACATATTTTTCACACTTTGTTGTTGTTCATGAATTGTCTCATGCTACTAGTTTATTGTTCAGTCTGATTTATTTTACATGGAGTTGGGTTACTAACATTTGATTTCTTCAGTTTTATTTTGATCTCATTTTTTATTTTTTCGCTTTAGCATTTGCCTATTTTTTTTGTTGTATGTATTATGCTCATTTATAAGTTTTATTTCTTTTTTTTTTAAATTATTAAATTTTAGTTTTTAATTTTTAATTATTTATGTAAATAATACAATTGTTTCATTCTTTATGTGAAATTCCTTGAAAATTTTCAAATTTATTTTGGCTATGTTGTTTACAAATTAAACTTTGGATTTGTTCGTACAGATTTGCATTAATTATTTATTTCTATAGCAGGAAATTTTTATGGTTGATAGCTAGCAATAGTACTATGTCCATAAATCCTCAAGGAGGCTTTATCTGAAGAATATCACAATAGTCCAAAATTTCAGAGAATATTTTTGCAATGAATCTTTATATTTAAGCTATGCTTATTTTTCAAAAGTTTGTTTTCCGAAGAAAAGAAATTTAGTATTGTTTTGCATGAGCTTTACTCTTATAAATAAATAACAAACTAAAGGAAAACAAAAAGTAGGAAACAATCTTAAGACTGGTCTTTTATGCCTCAACAATTTATTAAACATAACTCCTCTACCACCCCACTTCATCGTTGTTGAGGAAAAGGTATGACGAACCTTACTCAAGCATTTTCAAATCTTGTTGGGCTAAGGCAAGATAGTTGGAAATGTTACCCGGGGTTTATAGCCTTAAAATAAAAGAAACAATCACTTAATCAACAGGTATTAAGTAGAAGGGACCAAGGTTGGATTTTTTATGTATTATATGTAACTGTGCAAAAAATTAACAAAGCAKAAATTATGTGAGTATATACATGGAGATAAAAAAAAAAAAGATACGAACCAAATCATCAAATTACATATGTGAGATTGTAATCAGAAGTCTTATTTTTATATTGATTTCATTCTGAGATACAAAGTTGAATTCTCTTTACAAACCCTTATGAGGGTAGGGACCAAAGTYAGATTTAGAAGCCTTTGATGGGCACCGTACAAAAAGACTCTGACAACAAAACACAATTGAAGCTAAAGATCTAGATCAACTTGCCAAAAAATGTTGTCACTTGACTCTGTAAAATATTCTTTATCAGTCATGAAATTTAATTCATAAACAGACAAGAACACATTGACTGCCAAAGATAAATCATACACGTTTAAAACAAGTTGTTGAAATATATAATTCAATTTCGAATCTTGTTGCCTTCAATAAGACCATGTTGTCATCAAGATGGCTAAGCCTTCTAGTAAACTGAGAATGAATGAAAAATGAAAGTATCTCACCATTATAGAGCAAACCTTATGGTTGAAGTTCTCTTTCTATTCTCTCCCCCTTATCTCTTCATTTGATTGAGCTTTTATTCTTTTTCAATAAGTTATGGTAGTTCAACTACTTTTCTTTAGTTAAGCTTAATTAACTTAACTAAATAGTTGAGACATATAAATAATAATATATATAAATAAGGGTCTAATTAAATAATAATTAAATAGGTGGGACCCCTTGTGACTCTCATTTTCAATTTCTTTTAATAATCACCAAAACATGAAGTATAAAACCCTAGATATTTGATTCAAACATCCTCCTTGTAGTTCTCATTCTCATATTTATGATCAAATATTTTAATATCGGCAAAATATAACATGACTATATCCAAAAATGGCATTATATATATGATGTCCAAAACATTGTCTAAATGTTTATTTGCTATCCAAAACATTGTCAAAAAATAAAAAGATTGTCTTCAATAGAAAATAACATTAATCGTCATTAAACACCATATTTGTTGTGAGAGACATTTTGCCTCTTTTCAGTGATGCCTTATTTAGAACCCATTTTTTATTTATCATGTGCAATAGCCTTCAATTAATGGGAACCTTGTGGGTGGACTCCATTGATGACGTGTGAACAATCGTCTTTGATACGAAGACGAGAGGACACAGATTCAGAGGAATCTTTGGATGACTTGGAGGGAGTGGTCACTCATTTTCGTTTATCTAGCTATGGCTTGGGAACATCAGTTTTTATCCTTTTACTTGCATGGGAGGAATGTATTGGCGAGACAACATCATCAGCTTGGGCAATTGGATTTATTGGCGGTGGAGGAGGGGGTAATGGGAAAGACACAGTAGGCCAACCATGGTGATGAGCTACAGGATGATGAACAATCTCTTGTCAACCATCATTCACATGTGGTTATGGTTGCATAGACACATGAGGGAGAACGTGGATACCAAAGACATTCTGACGTGGCTGATAAGGAATCCTCTCATGTTGGAGCTGGAGAATCCCATAGCCTACTAAGTTGAAGAACCCAGCTTGAAAGAGTTGATTTAGTTGATGTGGATTAGCATTAAAATGTATCAAAAATTGTCGTCTTCTATGCCTTCTTTTCCAATTATTTCTTTTGTCTCTATTAGCACCTCTATTAACACCTCTCTCATTGTTTCCTCTGCTAAAGAAAATCATCCTGTAGCAATATTCCAAACATGTTATGAAAAACTCTTAACAATCAATGCATCAATACTCTACCTAAATAAAATCAAAAGGTTGGCTCTATTATTCACCACAAAAGCACATGCAATCCATCCATCAACACCTTAAAACTCAACAATAATTTTTTCATTTGAACAAGGAGTGGTAGGGATATTGAGAAGATGGGGGGCTTATAATGAGCGAAAAATGGTAGCATGGATGGGAGATGACCAACGAATATTGTTCAAGAAAATGCAGAAGTAACAAAAAATGCATCCATGTCCAAACTTCCAACATCATTCATCAACTAGCGTTTTCTTTTGTTATTAATCTTTCTCTTTTCAAAAAAATGAAATTCATAATAATAGAACATGGAATGTTTTAAATGTATTTGGGAAGATGAGGGGCATATAATGAGTGAAAAGTGAGAAAATGAAAGGGAAAAAGACGATTAATGTTCGATTATATGCAATAGTATCTATTGAAAATCGTCATCACCATCATTTGCCAAAACTTTTCTCTATTTAATAATTCAAATCCAAGACACGGTCATTTTTATATTATCCAGTAAAAACCCCAGGAAAGTCCCAAGACTTTCAAACTATACAACTTTAATTTCCCCTTCCTTTTCTTTTTATCAGCAGAGATTTTATAAGAGATTGTTAACAGAGTCATTCAAAATAATTAAAACCAAACTACATCAAGCATGCATGGGAGGCTGAGAACACCACATAAATCCATTGACCTTGCTTGCATTACAACCTCAAGTATTTCTATATAAACAAACTGGGTTTGAAACCCCATGTGAAACTGGTGCTCATCATTTTATTTTAACATCATACAACTTCAAAATTCACAAAACCCCCATGGATACATAACAAATTAGCCAAGACTTAACGCAAATAACCAATATCTCCACTGTCGGGTCAATCATTATTACATACATCAAGACCAAAGTTTGAATCTATTAATTGACATACATCAGATAAAAGAACCAAGGTATGGGAAAACGACAAGGTGAAACATTCATAAGGGGTTTGTAAAAAATATGTAACCATCTCTTTCCACAACAAACTTCCCACGGACCTATCATGGTGGTCGCAAAGCAAATACGTCTATATACTCACAAACAGTTGAAGGATAATTTGAAGGAGTTGCAAGTCTTCCAAAGACTGGGTAAAGGGTATGTCGTCATGAAAGATAAAAAAAAATTGTTCTTTTGTTTCACAGAGAAAAACTGTTGAATTTTAATCACCAGTGGTGAGTGAAACCGAAAAATTCTTGCCATAACTATGTGTCAACAGTCATAGCAACAAAAGCAATATTCATTCTGGGTGCAACGCAATCACATAATCCAAACAAAAAGGAATTTCTACCATTATTCTTAGCTTGAAACATTTAAATTCCAACAGGGAGGAACCTCCATTTAAATGCAGTTCGCATAGTCGGGATACCCACATACATCCATTACAAACTTCAGAAAGAAAACACAGTTTATAAGCAAATCTAAGAGCCAACATAATGATTTTATTCGGAGCAGAGCTACAGTTCGTGAATGGAGAGGTAAGAACCAAAATACATGTAAGGAGAATGCATGAAAACCAACAAGCACGACTATTCTTTCAAAGGCCGAGCAAAACGGAGGCAACACCAGCCAAAGAAACCAACACAAATGCAAACCAAGTGAGGGTGGTGACCTCGACGTAGGGTAAGAGCTATGCGCATTAATTGCACGTCGTTTCCCACATTAATTCCATCAACTAGAGCCAAGTACAAGTGCACCCACATAATCCACTATGTTTGCCACATAACATTTCAATCCAAAAAAATGAATTCGTCTCCCTACATTAAGCTCATAAATCTTTAACGTATACTCAACACTCAGCACCAAAACATGTCATATCCCAGATCCCTTGTTAGTGAAGGATTGCCATCTTATAAAACTTATCAATTGTCCATGATAATAACAAGTATATCATAAGCGCAACACACCATAACTATGTGTGGCTCATGCTTAGAGTTTGAATCAACAAGTCAAATATATGTGTAGCAAGAATAAACCAAGATGCTTATTAAAACAACATTCTTTTCTTTTCTTTTCTTTGTCAAATTAAATCGCCAATGCACCATCATTCATTCATTTCACACGGAAGTGGTTTCGAATTTCAAACTGTAGAATCATCTTTGCAAGGTAGCCATGAGCACAATCAAATAAAAGCATCTTTCATCACTATTCACATAACGGGGTCCCACCTATTTAGTATATTATTAAATATATATATAAGTGGTAAGGCATTGCAACCCATTTGCAGGGAGAGTTTCCATGTTGCGCTTTTGGGCATCAACACTCACAACCATATCTATTTTACAAATTAAAAGTGTGAAAGAAAATTTTTAACAAAAGGAAGTTGAAAGCATTGTTTACAGTGTAGGAAGTGCAAGTAAACTCGTCAAAGCTAGGGACGCTTGTCGATAGTTGGGCCATGCTTGTATGGTACTAAGGAACCTTCATTGGGGCTACAGATGCTCGCAGGAAACAAAGCAATGTCAGTTAAAAGGATATGAGGAGCAAAAGCATGTAAACATTCATGGTAGGAAAAGATCTGGCCTTTTTGGATAATTTCATTATTGGTTGGATTAAATTAAACTAATTTAGTGAGCTCTACAAAAATAGTATTAAAATGTTGAGTATTTAGATTTACGATCTTATTTATCACAAGTATGCAGTATACTAGATTTCTGTGATTTTCAGAATTTGAAATAGAAAACTCATTTTTCATCTTACAGATAAATGTCTTCCTAAATTATTAATCGCAGAGATAACTAATTCACCCAGTTAGTCACCAATTGTTGTAGCATGTACAACCCCCCATTATGATATGAGTTATTCATAAAATAATGAAGAACCTTCTAAATTTCCGCTTGTATTATGAATTTTTAATAATTTGTAATTAGTTAACTTTGATTTTATCACATTTATATATTTGTGCAGATTTGTAAGAAATAAGAGAAATCCTGACGACTAGGTTTCCGGGCAAAACAAGGGAATAAAAAAATGAGTGAACAAATAAAGATCTTGAGACTATTTAATTTTTTCTTCAATTAATGTCATCATTTCCTAATTTTAACATCACCATCATCTTCTACTCGTTGAGAGACTTCCAGCGATATAATTTTTTTCTTAATCCGAGTTCAAGACACAAAGTTATGGCCCTCAAAATTGTTGTAGTAACATTGTGTTCAGATTACATGTCCTCTAGATCTACGTGGTAGATAATGTGGCATGGTGACAAGGTATGTGATGTGGTATGTTGACAAGGTAGGTGATGTGGTATGTTGACAAGGAAGAAGACGTGTCATGCTCACTAAACAAGTCATTGCATCTGAATCCAAGGAATAGTTTGTTGGGGTGTTCATTGGATGGTCTTGGATGTTAGATGCCCCGGATGGGCCTCGATTTCGGATGATCCTAGATTTCATGGAACCCAGATATGTCTTTGACCCAGATGTGTTTTGAAATGGATATGTGAGGTTCCGGATTTTTAGGAGGTCCTAGATTTTTAGGAGATCTCAGATGGGCATCTCGAGGTTTTACACTTGTGACATTTTTTGTGTTCTCTTAGATATTGGATGTCCCGGATTTGTTGGGGTCCTAGATATGCACGTGCATGCGGTTAAAATTTTAGCACATGCTTCACATTCCATTCTTTTTGTAGCTTCAAATGCAAACCACTATAATGGGCGGAAAATACAATATAAACCCATCAAACTATTTTTCCTCATTGCACGTCGGATAAATAATAAACTTATAGATCACCAGTCTAAAATTAATTTGAAAACGAAATCAATGGTTGATGGTGCTAACTTTCGGGAGTCATATCTTGACTTTTAGAAAGCCAAATTAAGTAAAAGATGCCTCATTGGAAAGCTAAAACTATGAGGAACATCTTGGGTAAATTATTTTTGATAGATAAACATTAAAAATTCCTAGAAAATTTGAAAGAAAAAGGGCCACGAATTTACTATGTGAAGGTTACGGAAATATTTTTAAGTTTTAATTGTTATACTTGTATTTTGCATAATTATTTTGTTAACTTTATTTATTATTTGATTTAATTCATGTATAGATCAGCTCTAGATGATAGAATTTTATTCTTAATATATTACTTTTATTGATATCGTAGTGATTTTCTTTTCAATTATTTTAGGAAAATAAAAACTATAATCCTGAATAAAGGAATGAGTTAGTGAATACTTTAATTGATATTCTTCTTATTAATTTGTTTATATTTTATTCAAGAAACCTTTCCTTTTAATGTTAATATTAATAAATATTTTATTCAAGAAACCTTTCCTTTTAATGTTAATATTAATAAATATATTTCTGAGATGTAAATATTAATAAATTGTTTTGATATATTAACCATGCAATTACTTATGAAGATATATTTGATTTGATGACATTTTTCAAGAAAGAATATCGAAGGATGAGTAGAAAGAGGATAGTTGTTGTAATTAAAGAAACGAAGGAAGATGAATTATAAAAGGCTACTCTTTCTTTGTGGTGAAGGGTTGGAAAATTTGTAATCAAGTTATTATACTTTTATCAGTTTGAATATAAGTTTGAAGACCTTTGCAGTTTGAAAATCCAGAACAGAAATCTCTACATTTCTGTTAAGTTTTAGGAAATGATTGAAGACTTGATAGTCAGAAATCTTACTATAGTAACTGTATACTTTTATCAGTGAAATAATTTAAGTTAAAGGCCAAGTTTTATTGGGAAATTAATAATGTGAACTAACATCCTAAATAATGCATTTTTGTGAGTGTTTTATTGAAAGTTTGCATTCGAAAATCTTGAAATTCCTTTCTTGTTTTTCACAATTTCTTAGTAAAATAAATTGGATACAAAGTAACTATTTATTTGAAAGAATTAGAATATTGTATTTGAACTTATTAGTTACTCGATTTAGTGAATTACTTCCTAAATCCTGTAAAAAAAAATTCCTTATGTGTCTGAACATATTCATAATTGGCTCCTAGCTATTTAGGAATGTATAATAGTGTATATTAGTTAGAATATGTGTGTGTGTGTGTGTGCGCTTGTGTGTGTTTGTGTGTGTAATAGTCAATAAATATTAGTGTTAGGTCATATATTTTCCCTTTGATTTGACTTTCCATCACATCCAAGTATAGGCCTAACTGGGGCCTTGATCGGGTGATACTCCCCTATTGCAGAGGGAATTTTTCCACCTGTAAACACCTCCAAAAAGGTTATCACTTGTTCATCTTTACATTTTTCAATGAAACAACTTTAGACCACTTGGTGAAGTAATGAATCGTTGTAAGAATGAAAACATGACCAATTGAAGACTAAGGGTCAATTGCACCAATCAAATCCAAATCCCATTTATCAAGAGGGAATTCAAGGAGAATGAGATATAAGGGCATGACTAAAATCTTCTCTCTTCTTGTCGTTCACTAAAAATAGTCACAAGATTGCACAAATCGATAGGAATCCTTGAAAATTAAAGGCCAAAAGCAAGTTATTAGTTCAAAGGATTTTATGGGCAATAGCCTTAACAACAAAATTCTCACTGATATGGAAGGATTGTGTGGCCATACCATGAAGATCTCTCAATATGCTATGGGCAATCTCTTCATCTACACAATGGAGGAGCATACCTTCAACATACTTGCAAAACAATAAGGTACCTAGGATGACATACTTTGAGGCTTCCAGTGTCAATATCCTTCTCTTGTGGCTCTCAAGATTAGGTGGGTAATGATCATTCTACAAGCATTAAACAGTATCATGATACCATGGATGATTAGCGACATCTACATTCTCACAATCAACATCAAATAAATTAGATGCATAATCATCTTCATTGATAGAATCTTCATTACAATCAACGTGTTGAGCAAGGTGAAAAGATAAATCACACCCTTTAACGATATGAGAGGTAGATATTTCAAAATCATGCTTATGGATCTTGGTTAACCAATGAGAGAGTTTACTTGAAAGGAAATTCTAAGACAACAAAAATTTTGTAGTTCGAATAGGAACCTTAACATTAGTGTGCTTGCATGGAATAAAATGGTGGAACTTTTTAATGGCTTTAACCAAATATAGGGCATGCTTTTTTACCCATGTATATTTCACTCATCATCAAAAGGGCTTTGGCTTATGAAAGAAATTGATTCTTTGAAACCAGAATCATCATTTTGCATGAGAATAGTTTTGATACTTTCCTCAATAGCATTGGTGTAGATGATAAAGTCTTTAAGGAAATCAGGCTTAGCAAAGACAAGTGTAGAAATGATAGCATGCTTGATATCCAGAAAATCCCTCTCAATGTCTTGTTTCCAAACAAACTATCAATCATTCTTAAGTAGGTTATGAATGGGATTAACCATTCTAGCAAAGTTTAGTATAAGCCTCCAAACAAAATTTATTTTTCCCTTGAAAAACAAGACCTCCTTATTTGAGAAAGGAGGAGCAAGGTTTTGGATAACAAGAACCATTTCCAAGTCAATAGTAATGCTAGAATCAGAGACAATATGCCCAAGCAGCTTATCGGATGAGACACCAAAGATAGTCTTATCAAAATTCATGGACATGCCAAATTTTATGCAATGCCAAAACACTTGCCTAAGGTGATCACATGATCTTATGTTTAAAATGAAAAATAAAATTATCTAGATAAGCATGAGTAATCACACCAATTAAATCATCAAAACTCATGTGCATAGTTCTCTAAAAAGTGGCACTTGCATTGATTAAACCAAAATGCATTCATTCATAAGTAAAAAGTGCCTTGCCAAGTGGTGAAAGTAGTTATATAATTGTTTGCTCGCTTGAGGTGAATTTGGTTATAGCTTGAGAATTTATCCAGCAAGGACATCATGTGAGAACCTGTGACTTGTTACAGGAATAGTTCCAAGTTTGGGAGTAGAAAGTTGTCCTTCACACTTATCTTGTTAAGGGTGCAAAAGTCCACACAAAGTTGAATGTCCCCATTTTTCTTGTGAATTGGGATTAGGTTAGCAACCCACTCAGAGTACTTGATGATGTTAGCATCAAGCATCTTTTCAAATTCCCTCTTAATGGTGGCCTCTAGGGTTAGGTTCACAGGTATTTATTTTTACCAAATGGAAATGGTGTTCTCTTTTATTGGGATGGTGTCTTGAATGATTCCTAGCTCAAACCCATGTAAATCAATATAATACCAAGAAAAGACATCTCTAAACTCGAAAGATAAGGCAATGAATTTTTGTTTTTCAACTTCTAAATAGTTGGTGCCTATGTGTAAAATCTTTGGATCGTCATTTGAACTGATGTTCACAAGGATAGTTTCTCCTAATTTCCTCTTTAAGGATTTTGGAGAAGGCTTTTCATACTATTGGTGTTGCTTAGAGAAAAGGAGTTATCCAATGGCACTAAACCCTTGGAAAACTTATCATCATATCAGCATATGACCTCAAAGTTTTCAACCTACTCATTAAGTAGTAAGCAATAGATCTCTTCATTGTCCTAAAAGACTTGTCAAGATTCATCATTGTTAAGAATGTGATGTCTGTAAATAGAGATCACAAGACAATCATGATGGTTAGCTACAATTTTGAGGTTCTATCGAGTGGCTTTTGTTCTGGGAATTTGGATGATGGTATGGGTTCTCCTCGTTTCTGAATTTACAGGTAAGTGGACACCTTTGTCCTCTTCTTTTTTCTACAAAATTGGAAGGAACATGGTTGGTACCTAATTTCAATTTCGAAGAGTATGTCCCTACTTCTCCTTTAAGGGAATTGGTCTCCTTTTTGGGAGATGTACTTCACTATTCTACTAATTCTGACTCTTTGAAGGATCTCTAGTTTAATGTAGACCCCTAGTTAGTTTTCAACGAAGTCTCTAATATTAGCCAAGAAACGAAGTTGTTTAGTAGGTGGTATTTTTTTCAAGGGTCTCCTTTCCAGAGAAAGCGAATTAAATCTTTCTATCCAAATTTGGTCTCAACATTGATCCCCGTGATTGTTGTTTTGGCCACTCTACTTATTTATTGGATGCTGAGAAATTTTGGTATTTCCTCTTCGACCTTTCAATTCTAATTTCTTTGTTTATTGTACCCAATTGTGTGATTTAAAATCTTGCTCTTCTCGGATTGACTACCAAGAGCATCAAGAGATCATAAGAGAATTGACAAGACATGAGAATACAACTGAAGGAAACCGAAGTTTGACTCACATAGTTTCGAAGAAAATTCAAGAACATGACATCAATGTAGCCTCCTAGATTGAAACCATAAATGGGCACATTAGTGCAATAGAAACACCAAATAAATGCAGTGGAGGCAAAATGAGTCGCTTTGAAGCATGGTACTAAATTTGACAAAAGGAGAGTAGTCTAGTACTTCCAATCAAGTTCAATTAGTGAATACAAACTATGGGAAACACTTGGAAGACAATAGAGTGCATTATCTATTGGAAAATGAAGATTTGAACATACAAGTGATGGATCCAACCAAGAATGCAATAGATGAAGCCACCAACAGACATTCCTTTACTAAGTTTGCTTATTTTGTAGAAGCTATACTATTAGGTACTTTTGGACAATGTTGTATTTGAAATTGCTTATATTGTAAAACGATATGTTGGCTCTATGCTCTATATTTGACTGATTTTTGGTTATGAAGCGAAAACTTGTGTATTTCCACTGAGAGTAGTGTTGTAGCTTTTTACTTAATATAATATCTACCAGTGATGATTTAATCATCATCATCATACACCTCAAATGCCTTACTTTCCCACCTTCAACACTGACAAAATGCCTTCAAGCTTTGCACGTTGCTTTAGGCATTATAAAGCAAAGCCACAACCAATAATGTTAGTGAGATCACGCCACCAAGTATTTGTTTAGATTACAATCAACAAGAGCAATCTACAAATCAACTAATCCATAAACTAAAAATCACATGTGACCAGTGAACAATCTGACAACATTATGATATAATCAATAACCTTTCTTTCCAAGGTAGAATGAATGCTTATATAGAGGAAATGCAACATGGTTACAATGTCCTCTCAAGGTGATGGCAAAGAATCTTTCCAAAGGGTTGGGTGAAACAACCCAAAAAACACCAAAACTAAGCAAGGAGGCATAGGAACTCAATGAAGAATGAATGAATATTGGTTGAGACCTTAACCAAAAAGTCTTCGCTACAAGTGTTTGTACGCAACCAAGGCCCACACTATGTGATAAGAATACAACAACTCTCTAAATCGAAACATGAAGAAACCCTTGGTCAAGTTTCTAATACTAGCAACATACCAACTATACAACACCAATGCCTTAAGAATCAAATCCCAAAACATATCCTTTGATAAGATATGACCAATAAAGTTCCTACTAAGGTATGAACATCATCTCCTTGACAAGCATCCTTGTATTCAACATAAAAAATTTAGCAAGGGCTTCAAAGGGACTAACAAGAGTAGGATCATTAAGTCATGGAAAGCATTCAAAACAAATTTGTAAACCTTCCCAAGCACCATTGTTATTAGAGTTGTGCTAAAAGTAGCTAGAGCTTGACCAAGCCACATGGAAACCTTAAAAACACTAATAACTTCCTCTCTAAAGAGAATTTCAATTCCGTCACTTTTTTACTAGAAATGTCTTCATCAAAACTATTTTTTTACATAAAGACCTATGATTGAACTCTCTTAACCAATTCCATGCATCCACATGTAACCTTATACAGAAGACATGATCATTAAAATATATGATTGGCCACAAACTCTCACCAATACCTCAAGTCTGATCATTATTTCCATGCACCATTTTCTCCCACCAAATGATTCATCCTCAAGATCATATTCCAAATAGCAATGATGCCTATAATGCAAAGTAAATGGTCCAACGGATACCTTCAACTTAAACAACTATGCATTTGGAGAGAGAATTGCACCATGGAAAATTTGTAGAATCTTTGTTATATATCAAGGAAGATGAAATGCATTTGAAAGGGGAAGAGAATCTAAAACCAAACAAATGAGAGAAATCAATATTGACATAATTTTCATAAATACTTATATCTCTCTCCAGAAAGACATCTTGAATCTTGCCACTGCAGAAGTTTATTGGCAAGAAAGAAAGAGGGAGAGATACAGGTCATGAGAAAAACTAGGTTGGAGGGTGTAATCAACATGCGATGGTGTTTCATAGAATCTATCCACAACCATCACCCATCATGCTCTACGTGGATACTGATCGGCCTCAACCCTCCAGAGAAAAACCATGCTCACAATTATAAACCTTTCAAGGCTTGCTAATCTCTCCTAGTATGTCATCACTAGTTTCTACCATCTAAAAGCCCTCAACTACAATTCATAACATCTAAGATTAACAACTAGACTTTCCTAGAGTTCTCATTCTTTGAATGGCATAGAGGCATAAATGTTTTCCAAATGCATTAATATTATATCTGCAGAGAAAATAGATCTGTCAGTGAAAAAAATCAAATCCAAAAATAGGAGGCAATACCGTCATTCACTCCCCCATGACCAACTAAAAATTATGTGGCAAACAAAGCCAAAATCAAATAAAATGTAGGTTATCTGCCTTCTTCTGATAGGAAAAACTTATACAGCTCAGCATTGTATTTTTCACAATGCAACTCCTTGCCATAGTAAGAATCCCTACATATTCCAAGATAAGACTGTAAATAAGGGGCACTAAAAGATGCTAAAGAAGCAATACAATGAATTCATAACAAAATCAACTCAAATTCAACAGCAAACCTCCACAATATTGTGTATATAAGCCACAAACTGCAAATTGGAGAAAGAAAACTTGTGTTTTCCATGCCTAACAACGCAAAGGATTCAACAAACAAGAATACACAGCCATTATCCATCTGCTAGAACAACAATTCAATACACCACCCTTTGTAAATTTAAACACATAAGATTCGTGGTGCATTACATAGGCAACAATAATACACCACCTTTAGTGAGCATGAAACATTTACTTGTAGCAGCAGGAGGCTGCCAGACTTGCAACAACAAACTTACATCTCTAGCCAAAAAGACTTGACTTAACCCAACCAAAACAACTAAAAAATTCCAGCTCTTTCATTTGTATTGTTAACAAACATATACCATGTATTTGTATCAGTTTATCCATTCCTTTCAATAAGCCTGGAGACACGATCACAGAGGTTCTTTATCCTTGGATATCCTGGCTGTAGTGCCCGTATTTCTTTATCTACTTCCTCAACCACCAACAAACTTTTGGGTTGTCTTGTAAATTGTAGAATTTTCACTTCTAGTGGGAAAGCATCAGAAGGGTACACACCACTGAACACAGGCACCCGTGTTAGCCAATATAAGCAGAAATTAAAACATATGAAACCGATCCTCAAAAGAAAAACAACGACTCACCGCAAAAGATTGCTCATATCAAGCACAACTCTTGCTTCCAGTCCCATCCTGTCATTAATGAATTTCAACTGTAACTGTAGTCCACAACCTGCAAATTCAAATGCCAAACATCAAATGTTATAAAATGTTTGAAAACCAGTATACATCACTGCAAGATAACCATTCTGTACACAAACAACAAACTTACCACTGATACAATCAAAGTGAGTAAATGAGAGATTCAACAATCTTGACCGACATGATTGTACCTCTTCAAGCACATCAATTAATGTGCTATGAAGAAAGCTTGTTTCCTGCACACAGGTAGTACAAGCTTAAGTAACAGAGAATAAATAAATGATAAACATCAAAACGAAGGCATGGATGTAAACATCAAAACAAACGTTCTGCTTGGTTGTAAACCTATATCAGCAAGTGCATTCTTCCATATCTACATTAACCAAGATAAAAGTGATCAAATAAGTGCTTCCTAAATGCTACAGCATTTCAATCAACTAGTTTCTAAAATAAGTGGTTCCTAAATTCTAAAATATGTTTCCATTGCTTGTAATCATATTGCCCAATCAACAAGAAGCTCAATGCACCCCCATGTACCTAGCTTTACAAACTTCAGGAAAGCAATTTCACTCATCTCTCTTTTGAATGCATTTCCAGCGCCATCTATATTTTTGGCTTTCTGGTCATTTGCTGTGCCGAACACTCATATTTCTATGTCCTCATGTTGATCATTATGGTACTGCTCTCTAGTAAGTCTTTTTGGTGGACCAACTCACCCCACTACCAGGCTGTTGATGTGTGTAGCATCGGACAAGTACTTCAGCACAGGTCTAAGTGTCTAGACGTGTGGAAGACGTCCAAAGCCTTCAACTTCAGTCATTTACTTTAATTAAAGGAATTATTAAAGTAAAGTGTTTTTACAATTAAACTGAGTTTAATTTGATGAAATGCTAAAATTATCAGCATTAGGGAATTAAATAAATCCTAGCCATTGATCTCAAGTGAGTTGAGATCTAATCTCCCGCAAACATGTTATTTTAATTGTAAAAGTCAAAAAAGTCATAAAAGTGGCATCAAATGTTGTCATATGCCATGTTTGTGCTCGTTTTCTAAGCAAGAGCACCCCCTAAACCCTTATCTCCCCTTTGTTGAGTCAAAAAAAGTGATTTTTATCACTCAAAAATGAGTTTTACTCACAAAAGGAGAAAAATACATAAAAAATTCAATAAAAATCAGCAAGCTGTTAATAAGGAAACATGTCGGGGACATGTTTTCCCTTTGTCTGGAGTCCAAGACTTAGAGGGCGATTTCTCTCTTAAGTTAAGGCGAGTTAGTTGGTGATGTGGCTAAGGGAGATAATCCCTATGCTACCACTCGACCTCCATTTGGCTATGTGGCAGATTTAGGGAGGAGGGCATCAATCCCAAGAGGGAGACTCGTCCCTCCTCACCTACCTCTCAAATATGGCGCCTTCCCTTTTCCTCACATGTCTTTTGGAGTAAAGAGAACTCGCCCTCAAGTAGAGACGTGTCCACTTACTCCACCACTCATCCTCACTTGGGCCATGCACACTTCACTTAGCTCATGCTCCCTCACCTTGAAGTCTTCACCCACGTTACTATTAAATAAGAACGAACCCCCTCCTCTTAGTTAGTTGGAGTTTGCGCAAGGAAAGGATATTTGCAAAGCCATATTGTAATCATTTTCTCAATTTTTTGAATAAAAGACTTGGAGGTCCATTGATGGTTGTTCTCATGGTGTGGATGTTTTGAATGCTCAAATGGTGTATGAGGCAGCATGCATTAGTCTTAATTTTGCATATCTACTTTCTTGAAGGTCGTTTAAATTGTACTATCACATTCTTGGGTAAAATCTAACTTGGTTGCTTGCTTTTTAGATTTTATTGTTTCATGAATTATAAGATTTTAATCATGTATGTTTTTCACATGAACTAACATTTTTTATTGAGTCTTGTCTTGTAGGGAATACCTTCTTTTAACAAGGTGTTTGCAGGGTTGAGCATATCATTCGATTGTCTAGCTTGGAGGAACGGTTGATTGGATCTCATCCATCGTTTTTCCAGAGAACTAAGGAGCAAGAACTCCCTCTTTCATTCACCAAGGGACCCCACATCCCAAGTTTCACAGATTTGGAAAAAACTTTCCTCTTTTCTCCTCCATTTCATTAAAATTCAAATTCTCCTTTAGTTACTTATTGTTATGCATGCAAATAGATTTCATTTTCAAAGTAAAATATTTAAAATCTCATGCATGCATAATGCTTTAGATCTAGGCGATAGTCTCATTCCATAGCCAAAGCTAGATCTAAAATAAAAATTCATTTTTGCATACTTTTCATTTAGTTTTCTTTAGGTAAAATAGAAGTGATTTAATCGCTTAGATCAAGCTAATTAGTAGTTTTTACTTGCTGTTTTAGGTCAGAAAACAGAAACAACTAAAAGAGCCTCCTTTAGTTTCCTTAAGTTGTCAAAAAACCCATAAAAATTTCCCTTTTTTGCATTTAAAAAATTTTAGAAAATTTGAGCTTAGGTTTTACTTTATCAAACCACTTTCTTAAAGTGATTTCTAGTAGATTCTAATAAATTTGTTTATTGGTTTGTAGCAGGTCCGTGATAAAACAAGGGGATACTATGGCAAATTTTGGGCTAAATTGAAGAAATTTGAACCCAAGAGAGAACCTTTGAAGACCAAGACCAATAAAAAAAAACTTTGTAAAATCTTTTTTTTTTCTTGATCCAATCTGTAAGGATCCAAAAATCTCCCAAAGAAGAAAAGAGAACAAGGTTCTTGTTGTAATCGAAAGCAATAAAAGCGGGCCTCATAGTGCCCAGTTTCTTCTCCCCATTTGGGGGATTGGTGTGGTGGTGTTGGTTGTTTTCTTTTGCTTCTTCACTTTACTACTCCCATACTATCTAAAGATAAAACTAAAAGGCAAATCAATCAATCTATCCTAATCACAACACATAGCTTAGTTTCTTTTGGGAAGTAACACTCAATTGTTAGATTAGTTTCCTTTTGCTGCAATCTTTCAATTTCAGTTTTGCATTTCAATTTTGGAAAATAAACCTGTACCCTCAACTCCTCTGCAAAGAGGTTGGACAGTGTGGCTAGTAGTAATTAAAAAATATTTACTTTTATGCAATTTCAAGTTGGAAAATAAACCAATCCCCTCAACTCCTCTGCAAAGAGGCTAATCGGCGTGGATTTAGTAATTAGCACAACATTTCATTTTCTGCAATTTATTTCAGGCAATTTTATGTATTGTTTAAAGTAAACCTTCCCCTCAGCTCCCAGTGTATGCTCTAAACCCTAGCAATCCTAGCTCGATCCTAGGAACTCATCAGAACCGGGGTTGGTCAGTGCGGAGTAGTTTAACAGGACAAACTTAAAAGGTGTTATCTCAATGTTAGGGAAACCACATGAAGGAAGTGTGTGAAGTCAGACAGAAACTTTGAGATCTAGGTTCTCCCCGTGTTGGACCTCCGGCACCTTCATTGAACTTGTTAGTGAAGACTTTGGGGTTTCGACAAGATCTCCGCAAATTTCCAACCAAAGAGATAGCCTCTGGAGAGGCCACACGTTAGCTTAGTTTATTTCAAGCATTTAAAGCAATTTCATAAAATAAATTCACATTAAGTGAACTTTAAAATTCTCAAAGACAATACCCACAGGGTACATCACACCTTCAAAAGCAATTTACACTATCTCATTGGCACTGGTCTCATCTTTTCACATTTCTAAGAAGCCATTTGCTTCAAAATTTTCATTTTGCAAAGCAACTCTTTACTTCATTTGAAGTATTTCTCAATGCTCATGGTTATTTCACTTGCAAGCACCAGTATCCTTTAAATACATCTTGTGCAAGTATTACTTTATTGCAGTAATATCTCATCATGAGTCTTTTACTTTAATGAATGTATGAATGGTATATGTTGCTAGTGTAGATTTACTTTTGTTGTAACTGTCTTTACTGCAATAAACTCCTAGATTTACCTTTTTTTGTACTTAGACTAGTTTTTTCAAGCCTTAGTATTTTTGTTAGGGACTACCCTCTTTGGCTTCACTAGGAGTTGGCCTAGACAGAGGAATCGAGGATCAGATACAGCACCTTGACTTGAGACTTGCCCCCAAGGACACACCAAGTGGATTGAAGATTTCTTCCATGTCACCTAGGTGTGTATAAAGGAAGCAACATTTTTGGTGCCGTTGTTGTTGATAAATCTTTCTATACCCGGAGTACAACTTTTTCTTTCTTGGTTTTACTTAGTTTTTGATGCTTTTGTTTTATCTTTAGTAGACTCAATCATCTGGCGACTCCACTAATTCTTAACTTGACTAGGTATTCTACAAGAAGAAACTCACAAGGCTTGGCAAATTTCATCCCTGAACCCCAAAAGGTTTATCGGAGGAGATTAGCCAAACTTGCTTCTCATAGAATCCTTGATCAATTAGCATATGAGTCTATTACTAATATACATTTGATTTTTTATTTAAATTTTGAAAGAAAAGAAATGGATGATTATTTTAGTTCGTTAGATTTTTCTACAATAAATGGTTACCCTCCTGCTTTACCTGAAAAGGCAATAGAAAAATTATAGTCTTTCCAAGGAAACAATGTTATTACTGCTAAATCTCATATTAAATTGTTTTCCTTGTGCATTAATAAGTGGTGTAGTAGTGCAGCTCACAACCACCAAGACAATAAAATGAAACCCTTTGCCTTGTCCCTAGAAGAAGATGCCTCAGATTGGTTCTCCAGCCTAGATGACAACAAGAATTCAACAATCAAAGATTTGATAGATTGGTTCATGGAAAGATGGGGTGACAAAAAAGAGCATAGACACTTGTTAGCTACCCTCCACAATATAAAGAAAAATGAAAATGAAACAATGGAGTTCAATAAAAAGTTCAATGAGTTGGTCTCTAGTCTCCATACAAATTATAAGCCTCTAGATGCTTCCATTTTTATATATTATGTTGAGGCCTTCAATGGGGAGATTAGATATCAACTTAGAGATAAAGAGCCTACAAACCCTAAAGTTTCCCAATAAGTGGCCATAAAAATTGATAAAAATATGCAAGCCTCAAGAAAGTCAAATATTCCAGGGTTTACAAGAGGTGGTTCTTCTAGGCAGTCAAAGTCTAAAGATAAAGCAGCAACCTCTGATAATAAAGATCCGTCATATGATCCTTTAAAAACCATAACTAAAATGGTAAAAAGAATGGAAGCCAACCATGCAACTCAACTTAGTGCCATGCAAAACAGGTTGATAGCTATGGAGAGGGCTCAAAATAACAGATTCCAACCTAGGCACAACAATGAAAAGTGGTAAAAGAAAGGTTCCCTCAAGACCAAAGGCCACCTAATCAGTTGGAATCAACAAATGTGGTAAATGAAGAATTACCACCTTTCTGCATAGCCTGTGAAGACTTTCATGAAGAGTCCACCTGTCCAATATTTTGCCAAGTAAATGAACAAGGCTTGCCTGAAACAAGTAATTTTGTGGGATACTCAAGAAACTCTGATCATATAAATAATGTGGGAAAACCTCACACCCTATCAATGGATCATTGGGTCCAAATGAAAGAAAGAAGTGAGGAAGCCAAGGAAGTAGTTGAAGAGTATGATAATGTTACAAAGTTGTATGGAAACAAGCCCACAAATGAATAGATTTTGGAAATGGCCAGGCATAAGGGAATAGTTTACCAAAGGAATGGGAAGGATGGTTGAAACAAGTCTCAACCAAACTTTCCCAAAGTAATTACTCCTCCAGTTACTGATCTAAGTATTGATTTAGGTAGTTGGATTTCAAATGCTAAAGTATTGGTACCAGCGTCAGATCTCCTCAAGATTCCTTCACACAAGGAAAAACTTTTCAAAGCAATAAATGTTCCCAATGATGAAATTATTGTCAAAAATAAAGAAAAAGATACAGAGCACCCTGAAGATACACCAGTTGTATTGACTAGCAGAGATAAAACCAAAGAAGAGCATCTTCTTTTCTTTGTTTCCTTAGAAATAAATGATCAATGGTTGCATAATTGCATGTATGATTCTGGTGCCTCGTCAAATATTATTACCAAAGCGATCATGCAAAGATTAGGTCTTAAGGTTATAAGGCCTTATCACAATATGTGGGCTATGGACTCTAGGGAGATTGAAACCCATGGAATCATCATAGGTTTGCCAGTCAAATTGGCCTTCCACCCAAATGTTGCCTTTAAATTGGATGTGCTTGTAATTGATGTTCTTGATACTTGGGGAATGCTTCTTTCTAGAAAGTGGGGAGTCATCATGGGAGGTTGTCTTAATATGGATCTATCCCTTTACCTCCTCCATCAACTGAATCTTTCAGACTCTTTAGAGAAACAGAAAGAAACTATCATACTAAGGATCATAAAGAACCTATGAATGAATTCATTTGTCGTATGACTGACATGGGTAGTTTTTCAATATGTTCAAATTTCCTAGCTCCAATTGAAGAAAAATTTAAAGATGAAAAAAACCAGTGATAGAGCTTGGAAAATGAACTTTGATAGTGCACATTCAAGGTCAGGTAAAGGGGCGCGGATTGTTTGATGCAATCAGATTAGAGTTTGATGCAACCAACAATGTTGTTGAGTATGAGGCACTTTTACTTGGGTTGAAAATTGCTAAGGATATGGGGATCAAAATTCTTAATATCAAAGGTGACTCCGACTTGGTAATCTTTCAAGTCAAAAATAAGTATGCATGTAAGAGTGAGAGGTTGAAAAGATATAGAAATGCTATCTAGGATATATGGAATTATTTGATGTTATAGACCTCATTTCAATTCCTAGAGAGCATAACAATTTGGCAGACAATTTGGCAGTGTCAGCTTCAACCAGTGTTGAAAAAGTCGACATCAGCAAAAAGTCGG
>ML787239.1:95727-124328 GCA_009831015.1 Picea engelmannii
AGCTTCAACCATCATTTGTCCAAGATTCTCAAGGAATAGAGCTCCCTCTACTCTTCATCAAATGACCCCATAGCCCACATTTTTCAATTTTTGAAAGAAAAAGAGTTTCTTCCTTTCTCCCTCTCAGTTTTCTTCAAAGTTATTTGGTTACTTCTTTCATGCAAGCTTGAGAAACTAGTTTCAATTTCAAAAGTGTAACTTACTTTCTTTTGCATGCAAAGTATCTAGATCTAGGCATTTCTTTCATCTATCTAAAGCTAGATCTAGTTAAGCAAAGCTCCTTTATTGCTAGGTTCTTTCCTGTTAAATTTAAAGGCTTGAAGGTGCATGTTTGATTGAGCTTTTTTTCTGTTATTTGGCAATATTAAAGTGCTTTTATTTGTTGTACCAAAGGCAGCCCCAAAATCTCTAAGTGATTTTGGGCATCTTTTGGAGTATTTTGTTTGTTGTTTTTTGCAGGACATTGGACAGCCAAGGGAAGATTCCATCAAGTTTGGGCGAAATAAAGGCTTTCGAGGCACCCGAGAGGCTTTCTACTTCATCAACGAAGTTTTTCCCTTATTTTTCTTGTAGTTTCTTCAAGATCCAAAACTCGTAAGGATCCAAACTTCTAAAGTTAAGCTCAAAGAGAATTTTCTTTCTCAGTGTAATAGTCTTAATAAAAGCGGGCCCTTTGTGCCCAGTTTCCCCATCCTCATTAGAGCGATTTGTGTGTCTTGGTTTGGCTTTCTTTTTTGCATGTCTAAATCTTTTATCTCAAACACACATACAAGTTAAGTAAATTGAACACACATAACACTCATATTTCACATGCATGATTAATTAAAAGGAATTTGCAATCGTTTATGCATGTTTGGTTTAGAATTCTTTATTTACTTTCAACAATAAGTCTTGCAATCTTTCGATTTCTAAATATCTTGCAATTTCTCTTTCAGTTACAAAGAAGGGTACAAAGTTAAATCTCTTTCAAAGTGTTGCAAAGATCTTGCAATTTCTAAGTATCTTTTGCAAGTTCTCTTTACAAAGCAGGTTGCAAATTTTATTTCTTTCGAGTCAATAAACTTTTTCTTTTGTAGTCTAATTAGGGAAATCTCTAAAGTAGTTAGCTCAATGCGCGGGAAAACGCCTAAAAGTGACCTGTGAAGTAAGGTGGGCCCTCTTGAGACCTGATTTTCCCACCCGTTTTGGACATCCAGCACTTTTAGTGAGTTTACTGGTAAGACCTCTTGGGTTTCAGTAAGCTCTCCGCAAGTTTCCAAACAAAGAGCTAGCCTCCAAAGAGGCCACATTTTCTCATTAACTCAACATTAATTTATCTTAATAAAACACTCGATCAACAATTGCCCACGACTCATTTTAAGGCACCGGTACTACTGGTATATCTTTATGTGAGCAATCTTTTACATTCATGCAATTGTCTAACTTATATTCATTAAATCTTCCATATCTTGTATCCTCTGATATATGCATGCTTATGGACAAGTACTTTATGTGATGATGATGAATGTTAAATGTTGAATGGTTTGTTTTATTTAAAGCAATAAACTCCTAGAAATAAGTTATTTTGCTTTCTTAGTTTAAAAGAGCCTTAGATTATTTTTATAGGGACTACCCCCCTTGGCTTCGCTAGGAGTTGGCCTAGACGGAGGAGTTGAGGATCAGGTGACAACACCTTGACTCGAAACTTGCCCCCAAGGACAAGTTTAAGCCATTATTATAGTTCTTTGCATTTCAATAGATAACAACAGCATAATACAAGATCACTGAGAAATACACAATCACAAGAGACACAACATTTATCCTGGGAAACCCTCTAGGGGAAGAAAACCCAGCAAGACTTCCTTATTATAGATAGCCAATACAATGCCAACAGAAAACTCAAGCTAATACAAAAGATCCTCTCCCAAAGATGTGCCACTCTCTCTCTCTCTCTCTCTCTCTCTCTCTCTCTCTCTCTCTCCAACTGCAGTTACGAAACTTGTCTCTCAAAATGAGCAAGTGAGGTGTGTCTAAGTGAGGCACTAGCCTCCTTATTTATACTAATCTGGCACGTGTGAAGTGTCTCTCCACTGGCAGGGCCGACTTCTCTTCAAGATTTTGACTGCATACTTCCCTTGGTTAAGGAAGATCTTCTCTGGACTCTGTCATACCTCAAGACCTAAGAAATTGTGCATTAGGCCAAGGTCTTTCATCTCAAATTCTGAAGCAAGTCTCTTCTTACATTCGGTGATGAGATTTTCTTCTCCAATTAAGAATAAGTCATCCACATATAGCAGTAAGTTTACTGGCTCATCCACATATAGCAGTAAGATTAAGATGACTGGCTTCCTCCTTTATCACTGAATCAAGGAAATCCTCCCAGGAGGTCTCATATCTCCTCGAAGCCTCTAAAGCTTCGATCAAGTTACATGTCTATCAGTCTTGGAAGACGTCTCTCTCTCCCATCTGAATCTGAGGAGGAATACATTCTGAATGAAAGTCTCTAAACAACTGCTCCTTCTTACTGGATCCTGAGGGTTGACTCCCTCTGAACTCTAGTTCCTTCTGAGTTGGTACTTGGTGGGGTCGCCTACCTCGCCACTAGTGGATCCATCTGCTACTTCTCATGATATGACTCATCAATGCCATATATCTGTATCCCCCTTTGCATCCTGCAAAGTATCATGGGACCATGTTGGTCTCTTCCTGGTTACTGTAATGATTCTGGGTAGGCCCTTCTAGCTTTACTAACTCTTCCTAGTGCACTAAAGAGTGATCAACTGAATCGATTTCCCTATGAGATACTCTGTGTCTGCAAAGGTATTCTTCTTGCCATAAGGTTCTAACTTCGTCCTTCTCTCCTTCATTACATGGATGTGCACAACTCTATGTCTAGATAGTTTGCTCCATGTCTTAACTAGAGACCATCTAAATTGTTGTTTCCTGCAACCGTCATTATAGATCAGAGTTATTACCTGTGAGGAACAAGAAACAAGAACAACGATATCTCCATGGTAACCTCCATGGAGTTTACAAGATAACCTACCCTGAACAAGGTCAACCAAGAACATCACCTAAAGGAGATTAATTTATCTTGTAAACAAGTGCATTATTAATGGTAGTCGTACCAACAATAATCAAGTGTTACTATGATAGAAATAACAATGGAAATAATAGAACTCTAAAGATTGCTACTCTAGTTACAACACATACTTAAACTGCTGCAATATAAGAATGCTCTTTTAAGGTGCCCTTGCAAGTGTTTTCGTAACTGATGTTAGCAAATGCATAAAACTTAAAACATACAATACTCCTCTAGGATCTTAACAACTCCTAAGGCTGATCAATAACTAAACATACATGAATATTGAACACATTATGTTTTTGGTCAACATGACCCTAGAAAAACCCCCCATGGGGAAAACCAGTTTGGATATGATGTATATATATGGAGTTCCTCAAGCAGTAATAACAACAAGGAATACAATACAAATGAACCTGTACAATTTGATAGCTCCTCTCAAGATTAGCAATCAGGTTCCTTGAAGAATGTGCCTCTAGAAGTGCACCTTTCCTTCCTTGTCCAAGCTTGAAGATGAAAGCACCCTTGACCTTTCCTTTGGCTGATTGGGAAACCCTTTCACACCCTTTGCTCTTGGTGTGCTCCTTCAACAATGAACCAATCAGATCTAAGTTTGCTCCTCTCCAACATGTGTCTACAAGCTTGCACCCTTATACCATGGTTGTGCCCTCCACCAAGCAAACACACTACAACTCCATGAATGAAGCTCCAAGCCTCCTTGCGCCCTCCATGAACAAGTGCGCCCTCGCTTGCTCCTTCAAACCCTCATTTCTCACTTCTCTTCTCCTCACCCAACTCTCTCAAGTGATCAAGTGAACAATGAATCCCTCATTTGCCCTATGCGCCCTCTTTATCCATCCTTAGGCCAAACCTAGAGATCAATGGCTAAGATCAGTCTTAGCCAACTCTAATCAATGTGTGAGATCTCATCTCAAGTATCTCACTTAGAAACCCACTTTTGGTTAAGTTTGCTTTATGTCTATTACTTCACTCACAAAGTGAATTAATTGTCACTTTATGACTAAAGTGACATATTTTGCTTTTGACTTAAATCTCCTAAGTCAAAGTGAAATTAGATATAAAGTGAAAGGCACAAGGGTCAAACATTTCCCTCTTTGAAACTTACAAACACAAAGGGACCACTTCCCAAGGAACACAAAGCTCAACACTCCCTCTTACCAAGGAAAGTGTTTCTCACAAAGCCCATCTTGTCTTTGAAATAGACATGCTTGCCCCTTGGCAAGGCCTTGGTGAGAATGCCTGTGACCTGCACATCAGTCGAAATATATTGAAGCTAAATTGTCGCACACTCAACCCAATCTCTGATGAAATGATACCTGATCTCAATATGCTTCGACCTGTCATGAAATACTAGATTCTCAAAGTTTGATACAACTCGGATTATCACAGTGAATGACTGTCGAAGACAACTCTTGACCAAATAAACCAACCAACAACTTTCGAAGCCAAATGGCCTCGCAACTGGCCTAATCGATTGCCATGCACTCTGCCTCGATTGAACTCAAAGCTACTGACTTTTGTTTTCTACTGAACCAGGAAACAACTGTTGACCCCAACCCAAAACAACACCCTGAGGTGCTCTTCCTATCAATGGCACATCCTACCTAATCTGAGTCTGTGTATCCAACCAAACTCACCCCATCTCCTCTGACATAGTCCAAGCCAAAATCAACTAATCCTGCAATATACCTCAGAACATGCTTTAACCCAATCCAATCAACACTCCTAGGCCCCACCATGTACTGGCTGAGAGTGTTCACGACAAAGCAAATATCTGGTCTAGTGTTGACCAGATACATCAACGACTCGATCAACTGCCTGTATCTCATAGCATCCACCAACTCAGAATCTGAAGCACTAAGCTTCTTCTAAATGGTGACCATAGGTGTAGACATGGGCCTGCAATCCTCCATAGGAAATCTGCTCAATATGTATGTTGCATACTTCCCCTGCCCCAAAAAGATATGACCCTCCTCCGGCCAAACCTCCATGCCCAAGAAATAGTGCATCAATCTGATGTCCTTCATCTCAAACTTTGATGCAAGCCTCAGCTTGCACTCAGCTATGAGATGCTCTATTACCATGATGAACAAGTCATCCACATACAGTATGAGAATCAGCTTATCCTCACCTCAAATGATATAGTAGAGGCTAGGATCTACCTCGCTCTTCTTTGTTATCTTTTATAGCTCAAGAGGTACTCCGCATGTGTTGTCTTGTATGCGGAAGTAGCCTTATATTTGCACTACTAAGCACTTGACTTTGTAATGGACTTTTATAAATTTATAATAAAGTGTACCTTATAATATTAAAGTGACTTTATTTCATAAAGTGCACTTTTGTTATAAAGTGAAATTGTACTTTAATATTTTAAGTGATTTATTTTGGAGGGAATGAATCATGTCCCTTGATCATGTAAAGGCAAAATTAGGTCTTGACCTTTGGATTTAAGGATGAGGAAGGTGAAAAAACACTTGGAAGTTGAAAAGTAATTTTCAAATTATAAGAGAATGCATTGGGTAGTGTGCAAGACAATGAGAAGAAGACATTGAGATATTTCTGAGAGAGATTTGAGGAGAAGAGGAAAGGGCAGCAAGTTGGGCGCATTTTTCAAGAGAGCTTGGGCACATTTCCCAAGGCAAAAATCTGTTTTGTCTGTTTTGAAGTTGTTGTAATTTATTGTTGTGTGGGAGGCCATACTGTACAGATTTGTGCAGTCCATACAACCGGGAGGAGGGCAGAGTTTTTTAGGCAGTTTCTGGGCACAAAAATCGAGGTTGTTTTGAGCATTCTTTGTTGCAGAAAGGGTCTGTACAGATCAGGTCGTACAACGGATTGAGGGCACAAATTTCAAGGTGTTATTTTCTATGTGGGTCGTACTGTAGTACGGACTTGGCACAATTGTCAAGGAAGATTCTTGAAGGCACTGTTTGGGTGTTGTAAGTGGTTTTCTCTTGGCTATAAATGTAAACTTGTTGCTGTTTTAACTTTCTTGAAGCTAATTAAATCTCTCTCTCTTTGGGTTTCCCCACAATGGGGTTTTCCCTGGCTGGTTGCCTAAATTTTTGAGTATTACATGGATGTGTGATTGTTGTTCATTGTGTTTATTCCGCTGCAAAAGTGCTTGGCAATGTGTATTTTTGCTTATAATATTTTATAAACATGAGTTTATCCATTTTAGAGTTCATAGATGACAATTTTCTCTAGGTTGCTAAGTGTATGATAGAATATAGTGCATGTTGATTTTGTCATTAAATTTCTACATGGTATTAGAGCTGAGGCTCTGAGTGACAATGAGCAGTGTTATTTTTGGGCAAGATTTCAAGGTGGGAAACTTGATTGTTGTTTTCCATTGAACAGTTGACAGGGAGATAGTTGTTTGCATCAGGTATGAGGATCGGTTGGATGGGATTTCCAACTATTTGCAATGGAAAGTCAAGATGTCGGCTATTCTCAGGGAGAACAAAATTTGGAGCTTTGTCAACATCATAGTTATTGTTCCATCAGCAAACCCTATAGCTTTGGATTTACATGAGGTAAAGGAGGCCAAAGCTTAGAGGATTATTCTGAATGGGGTGAAGGACCACCTTATCCTTCTCTTGGTTGAGAAGAAGCCAGCCAAAGAGATGCGGGATGCACTTACACTTGTACGAGGTGAAGAATGAAAACCGGAAGATGGCCTTGAAGGATAAACTACATGATACCAAGATGGATAAGGGGGAGAGTGTGTCTTCTTATCTTACCAGGGTAGCTCAAGTGAAAGATGAGATGGCTGCAGTTGGGGAGGTCATATCGGATTCAAAGTTGGTGAGGTTAGCCTTGAAAGGCTTCACCAAGGAATGGGAAGCTTTCGTGAAGTGTGTGGTGGGTTGTGAGCATCTTTTAGATTGGAGCAGACTGTGGGACGATTTCACTTAGGAGGAGATCCGGGAAGGATCTCAGAGTAGTGGACATAAGGGAGATGGGGTTGATAAAGAGAATGTTGCACTTGCTGCAAAGGGCAAGGGGAAGAAGAAAGGAAATTCCGAGAGGGACTTGAGTAAAGTCAAATGTTACTATTCTAACCAGTTGGGGCACCTTGCTTCTCAGTGTCCTGAGAAGATGAAGAAGAAGAAAAAAAAGGAATAGGAGGGGCCTGATACAACAACTATTGAGGACTTTTCATCCAAGTTTGATAAGGACTTTTCATTGGTCACTCTAGTATCCAATGTCGATAGTGGTGGATTTTCGGGTGATAACAAGTGGATTGTTGACAGTGGAGCCTCTGGTCACATGACGGGAATCTTGATAAGCATGAGAATGTATGTTTTCATTGATATGATACACCTATAAATACATAAGCTTGACCTTTCGATTCATCTTCCAAGAGGTCTTTTGGACTCTCAATGACCATTCCTATTACTTGACTATTTGTATTCCATCAAGTGATCAACCCTAACGAATTACATTCCCAACATTCCCCCCCTTAATCCAAAGAGGTGTTTGTGAGTCCAAGGAGAGCGTTGAAATCTGGAAGTGGACAGCTTGCCAATGGCTGAATGTGCTCTCTGACAGCATTTTGATGTGCTATGTAAAGAACACAAGTTGCATGGCTTCACGAGATAGTTACCCACCCACAACTTCACCCATCCCCTTTGTCATTTGTTGTGATTCTTTTAGATAACACTCGATGGAAGCAATCGACTTTTGGAAGGAGGACATAGAAGCAATCAATTGCAGGAAGTAGGATATTCCTAATGTAATCTTTTAATCAACCTTTTAAAATATGCCCAACAATTACTCTGAAAGTACTGAAGTTGGTGTACATAGATTTGAAGGATTGAATATCACTTCTCCAAATAAGAGGAAAAATTACCTGGATTACTTGGCAGATATTTCCCATCCCCCCAATCTTGCAATTTTGTTTTGAGCCAAGAACAAGATCAAAGACTGCAGAAGCATTCATGAATGGAAAGACCTGTTTAAAATCAAGTGTGTAAGAAAAGAACCTTCCAACTAAATTCAAATCACACCAAATTCAGAAGTTCAGGCACAAACCTTTTCAATGTACTCATGGTTCAGACTAAGGCAAGACCAAATATTTGCATCTGGGCCATCTCTCTCAAATACAAACCTGTTACCAAAAATAGTTATAATACTTCCAGAAATAAGTTTTGATGAAGATTTCATGAAGTAATGGAGCAAATTCAAAAATTCGATTCTTAGATACATATCATGTGCAAAAAAGTTGGTGTACCTCTGAGATATAATGTTGCTATAAGAAAGCTCAATAAAATTCTCTCCAAGCTTATTTTTCATTTCCTTTAATTTCCAGAGCTGCAGAAATAGATAGTGTCACCTAAATGCTGGAAAACTGTAACTTGTTCATCAGACATGCAAAACAGCACGGATCTCCTCCACACCAACAGCCTGATTGGTCTACATACCTAATATGCTACTTGGGAAGTTCCAACGTAATTAACAATAAACGTAGATATTAAACCTAAAGAACCTTAAAAGAAACATGGATCTATAGTTCAAGAAATCGCATTCTTTAAGACAAATTACAAAAAACATACTTGCATATCCTGAAGAATAACGGTAGCTTGTGATCTCTTTTTAACATGATTTCGTAATAAGTCTGCAATCTCCCGCTTTCTCATATTGCTTTCCACTTTCAGGAATCCACAATAAAACTCACTCATATGCTGAATCTTGTTGTCAAGTATCCCAAGTTTTTGCTCCATCTTGATAACTCTTTCTTGTGCCATCTATCACAAGTATCTTATTTAGTGCATTGTATTACTCACAGCAAATATTCTGCCACTAATTGCAATCACAATTTCAGGATCAAGAATATTCAGAATGAAAAAATAGTGATTAGTAATTTCAAAATCAGCTGCTAATGGCAAGAACATTTTACGAGAAGCCCAGAAAGCAAATGTAAATCAGTAATTTCAAAATCAGCTACTGATGACAAAAGCATTTTACAAGAAGCCTCAAAAGCAAGTGTAAATCACCAATAGTTATTCATTCAGATGAGTACAAGAATAATATTTTTTATCAAAGTGCTTGGGTAAAATATGCCTACAAAAACCATCTGTTAGATGTTAGAACCCCTTTCATCCTTCATTCATAGTTCAGAAAGTCATGATGACAAAACATTAGGCAACGAAAATTACCACATGCCTTTCATCAACAGAATGTCCATGAGGATTATGTCACCTCAAAAATCAAATTGAAGACAGCAAGGATTCATAGGTTTGACTGTAAAGAAAAATATTTCATTTTGGACAAGGTTTAACATAATCGTAGGTTTTGTACCCAATGCAAGAAATTATATGTTCATAGAATAGAAAAAAATAATCAATGGAATGGAAAATTACCAAAATGTCACTATAGTCAAGGAAGTCCTTTAAGCATCTCCATTAATAGGATAATAGAAACAAAAACAAGCAAATAGCATCTCAACAACCACAATAAAGATGACATAAAAACCGAAAATGTGCAGGTGGACCTCGAGGGTAGTGTTGCGGCATTGACCATATTCCTCAGCTGTTATTAACCCAAGGTTTGGGAACACTATCTATTCTTGCATGATCATCGATCGAAAGACAACTACTGGGGTTTTGTTGGTGTGTTCCATTTCTTTGCAACTCTGCTAAAATACCTGCTTGTAGGCTATGTATCGTGTCACAAGATGGGGTGAAATTTGTATTATATCACTGAATATTGACTGCAACAAAGGGGTTGCCCATGATGCTCTGGGTTGAAACAAGGATACTTTACATCTTCATCCTTCAAGTCATTATCTCAATAAACTTATAGGGCTACATATTATGAGTTCGCATATTCAATAAAGGTGGAGGGCTACACATCAGAGCATGTTCTAAGATATCTAATGGAAAGCCTCACCCTGTGTGAATATGATGGCACAAATAGCACAGAGCCACAACCTAACAGTCCACAGTGGGGAAGATGGCCTCCTACTGTATGTAAGGAAGACGTACTCAATTTTGATAAAAAAATTAATTTAGCCTTATACACAATGCCAATAAAATGATATATGTGTGTGTGTGTGTGTCCATTGGATGTAGCTTGGGTAGTAGGGAGGAATGGTTGTTATCCTCCCCACCCAGGTTCAATTCCTTGTAAGTGACATGTGATGCCCTTAATGGGTCTATAAGATACTCTTGTTGTTGAGTATGCTGCTCCTGTTGTTGAGCAATCAATATCCCCCCCAATCCTGGCCTCCCATGTTCTCTCGCGGATTTCAGTAGGGTTTTCCGTGGACGTAGCGAGATACTGGTCTTTGGTGCCATGAACCACATGTAATATATATATATATATATATATATATATATATATATATATATATCTGTGTGTGTGTGCATTTCGTATCTACACACAATTCGTTCTACTCACCACTGCATGTAAATTCTCTGAGTTCAGGACGAGGAGAAACTTATAGATATGGCAGGCAGAGGAGCACCTTGCAGAGCATGCAAGTTTAAGAGGAGAAAGTGTCAGGAAGGCTGTGTATACACACATGATTTCCACTCCCCGCAAATGGAAGCCACACAGTTTTGTTCCATACATAATGTCTTCTCATCCGCCCTTTTATCTAAGTTCTTACTGCAAGTACCAGCAAATAAACGACCTGTTGCCATGGCCGCTATATTGTACAACACACAAGCCCGACAATACAATCCTGAGGGAATCACGCAAGCTTTCTTCAAACTTGTTTTTGAAGATGATAAGGTTTTGCAAAGATATATTGGATGATAAGACTTCCGCAGCCTTAAATAATGCTATAAGATATATTTTTTTGATGGACTTTAGAGTGCCAATTTATTCATCAATGACCATAAGTTCAAGGAGCTGCTCCAATCAAGGAATTCATTTGGGACATTTGTTCACACAAACAAGTCATCCTGAGATTCTCTTGTTCTTCCCAGTAAAGATAGAACTGGGAGGGATAGAGAATCCAGGACAGTAAGACGACTCGGTTATGATGTTAAAGACCAGTTGCATTTTATTAGTGATCATTCAAGCAATGCTGAGAACAGTTCACTTAATCCTCGGTTAATGTTGATGCTGAGAACAGTTCACTTAATCTTTCAACATTCAGAAGGTAAAATTTCCAAAAGGCAATTGCATTGGAGTGTTTGAATAGTTTTTGACAGAGTTCTCTAACATGTTGAAAGAAAACTTCCATAAAATTTATTATAACAGTCATTGCCCAGCATTAGTTTGTAGGATACAAACAAACTATTTGACAAATTCTATCAAAGACAATGTGGTAAATAAGTTAGTTTTTTTTCTGTAAATATAACATTTTCCATTCTTTTTTGGTACTCGGTTTGTATAAATATAAAATAGATGATTTTACTGTGGTTCTTAAATATTGCAAATTTATATAGATGTACATATTTGTGGAAAAAAATTATTTTGTATGATGCAAACAAACTGTTTGAGAATGTGGTTATGTTTACATTAATTTCCTTAAATTTTTTAAACAAATGCCAGTTCAGAGTGAAATGAAAATCGTGAGATCGTGAAAGTAGATGTCACCACATTCATTGTTGTTAACTTGTTACAGTATTCGTTCCAAATCCTACTACTTTTCTCCTCATAGTTTAAGTAAAATTGGTTCATGAAAGCAATGGATTTGTACGTAAGTTATGTGATTAGTGATATTTACATAAATCCAAATGATTTGGATCATCAACCTAAAATAGGCAATAGTATCCTATGACAATATAAGGTGAAAGTAGTTCAAGAAAAAAGACTATATAACCATTTCCTTTGTACCAATTCTTTTATAAATATCTATAAGTGTGTTTGAATAGTACTTGTCCCAATATGGGAAAAGTAATTTAAAAGAAAAGACTATACAACCTTTTGCTTTCGTACTAATTCTTTCATACATAACTATAAGTGCATTTGAATAGTACTTGTCCATCTATGGGAAATGTAGGATTGGCATCTAGTTCCATCATAAAATGTACATAATCACAGATATGATCCTAGAATAAAGACCATATGTAGACATTACTTCGTATGTACTTGCAAAAAGATTGTTGCATATCAAAGTTGAACATCTTTTACTGATGCGAGTATCTTTTTTAAGTGCATAGTGAATATGGAAGTTGAAGCGGTTGAGACAGCTCAATATGCCCTACATTTCTCTGAGAACAACTTCGTATTGAATCCAATCAATTTGGAACCAATTTTTATTTTTATTTTTTGTTAACAAATTCAATATCTACCCATTAGCATGAATCTGATAGACCTTTCTCATGACAAAAGCCAAAACAAAGCATAGGGAAAACTAAAAGAGAAAGGGGAGAGAGATTTGATTTGAATTGAATTTTAAAAAATGTCCACGAGACTAAATCAGCCTATGAGATGAAATTGTTACATCCTTGCTATGGAAACCCCCACCAACAGCAACAGAACCATGAGATACTAATAAGAGAAACCAAGAAAGATCAAATGCATGAGACAAGATTAGAATATAAAAAGTATATACATAGGGGGGGGAATTTCCCACCCCCATTAGGACGAAAGCTCATTTGGGTCTTGCCCATCGGGTAGGGACATGCTTCTGTTGTGTGTAGAATTTAGAACTTTGGTTCTATGGGATATCATCCTTGTTGCTATTCTTGTTGTCTCCTCTACCTAGCTGTCCTGGAGAGTTTCTTCCCATGGTTTATGTTCACAGGATGGGCTTGTACCAAGACAAATGAAAAGGCTTTTAAATCCGAGCAAGAATTTTGTACTCGTGATTGGAAAAGCTAAGGACAATGATAAATCCAAGGATCTCAAAGGATGTGATCCTAAACATAAAGATGTATTAGCTAAGATTATTTCTAACTATGATGAAGTGTTTCAGGAACCACAAGGATTACCTCCAATGTGAGAGATACAACATGAAATTCAAGTGCAGCAACATGAACCTCTTCCTAACATTGGCATGTATAGGTTATCTATGCTTGAGAATGAAGAAATAAACAAGCAAGTTCGAGAGTTGCTCGAGAAAGGAGTCATCCGACCAAGTGCTTCTCCATGTGGATCACCCATTGTGTTGGTACCAAAGAAAGGCTGTACATGGAAAGAGTATGTGGATCTCCAGGCATTAAACAAAATTACGGTGTAGAACCATTACCCTCTTCCTCGTATTGATGATTTTTCGGATCAATTAAAAAATGCAACCTATTTCACTAATTTAGATTTAAGAAGTGGTTATCATCAAGTAAGGATTCATGAAGATGATATTCGGAAAATTGTTTTTAACAAGAAACAAGGTTTATTTCAATGGTTGGTTATGCCCTTTGGAATTTGTAATGCTCCCGCTATTTTCATGTAGGTTATGAATGATGTATTTAGGCCATTCATAGATGATTTTGAAATAGTCTACTTAGATGATATATTGATTTTCAGTAAAAGTTGAGAAGATCATGTAAAGCATGTTAGGAATGTTAAATTAATTAAAAAGTACCAAGGACAAGTGTTTCTTATTACTTAGGCGCCTAGGGGTGAGAAAGTGTCTATTGTGGTCTCTAGTGAATTAATTTCATGAGATATAAAATTAAAAGTGACTTTATGAAAAGTTAATGAAGTGGGTGACTAAAGAATCTTTTGATCACCACCATTGATCTAACTCAATCTCCACTGTTAGATCATGTGACTCTTCAACTTCCTCGTTGAGTCGAATTAGGGGTAGAGGTGCCCTTCCTTTTGGCATTCTTCTTGAGATTTGGAGAGCGCATGAGAGAGAGAAGTCGAGTTAAACTAGAGAGGAAAGTTTGTTGAAGGTAGCACGAATTCCAAGGCAAAGTTGCAACACAAAAATCGAGGAAGGTACATCATATTTTTGCATCGTACTGTACGGATTCTGGGAGGCAATATTGTTGTCTTTCTGGCATAGATATTGAGGACAAGTAGAAGCATTAAATTCTGGAGAGTTGGCACGCTTTCCAAGGCTATTGTACTGTACTTTTAGGGACAAAACATGAGTTTATTGTTTCGACACAAATTTCAAGGGAAACCATACAACCACAGGCACAAAAATCGAGGAGCAGACCTGTACAATTCGTACATGAAATTCTGGTAGAATTTCAAGGAGTCTAGCCCAGGTTTTCAAGAAGAAATTTGGCATGGGTTTCGAGATAAGTTTGATATTTTTTTATATTGAAGATGACTGTTGTAAGAAATTACTCTCTGAGTAATAAAAAGCCTCCCCTCTCTCACTGGTTTTCCCCTTGTGGGTTTTTCCAGGGTCTAGTTTGACCAAAAATCTTTGTGTTATCATTTTCTAGGCGTGCATTTATTTCTGTCTATTTGTTATAGTGGACTTCATGTGTTTCAATTTATGAGCTATATTTTTCTGTTAACTAATTTGCAGTTGAAAATTGCAATGTGGGTTGGGCATTAAACTATGTTGTCTCATTGAGACTTGAAATCAGGTTGGGATCTGATTTTTCTACAAGGAAAGTTTTAGATGTTTTGAAAAAGGAGAAATTGTGCCTAAAGATGTCAAAATGTGAATTTGGAAAAACATCTTTMGTTTATTTGAGCTATATAGTAGGGGGTGGTGAATTGMAAATTGATCCCTTTATAGTTGAAGTCATTATGAAGTGGCCTAAGCCTAATAATGTAACAAAAGTTAGGAGTAGTTCAATATTGGGGGAAGTTCATTGCTAACTTTTCTTTTATTGCATCTCCTTTACATGATTTTAGAAGTACTAAGCAGGTCTTTCAATGGGGAGGTAAACAACACAAAGCCTTTGAGACCTTSAAAGTAAAGATCCGTACAGCCCCAGTTCTAGCATTGCCAAATTTACAACAACAGTTTGAGATTGAAACCAAAGCAAGTGATTATGCCATGGGAGCAATGTTAATACAAAGGAGGAAACCAATTTGTTACCATTCTGAGACCTTCAATGGTGTAATAAGAAATTATCCTACTTATGACAAAGAATTGTATGCTTGGGTTCAGAGTGTAGGGTGGAAACACTATTTGATGGGAAAAGAGACAATCATCCATGCGGATCATCAACCTTTGCAGTATCTCCAATCACAAACCAAGCTACAACAATCATATCATTTCCAATCGATAGGATTTTTGCAACAATTCCATTTGGTCCTCGAGTATAATAAAGGTATACAAAACAAATTTGGTGGCATGTTATCTAGACCTTCTATTAATGCATCCATTGTTTCACAGCATACTTCATTAGATTATGAAAGTTACATTGAAAAATATGCTAGACATGAAAACTTTAAGGATGTTTATAAAACACTAATCCATGGTACTAAAGTGGAAGAATTATATTATCATGTACATGACAAATTGTTATATCATCCTGGTAAATTGTGTATTCCACAAGGTGAAAGAGTGCATGTAATTAGAGAAGCACATGCTTCTCTCATTTCTGGTCATTTTCGTATAGGCAAAATGATAGCTCAATTACAATGCTATTGTTATTCGCCTCGAATGTATGAAACGATGTCCAAATATGTAAAAGCATGTGTGATGTGTGCCACAAGCAAACCAAGTAAAAGAAAATTAGGTTTGTATATGCCACTTCTTGTATCTTCTCGTCCATGGGAAAGTGTCTACGGATTTTGTAGGGGGTTTGCCTATGTCTAAGAAAGGTCATGATTATCTATATGTTGTTGTGGACAGATTTAGCAAAATGTGTGATTTCATGCCTTGTAAGGAACATGTGACAACAGAAGAGACTGCACATTTATTCTTGCAACATGTTTGGGTTCATTTTGGTTTGCCCAGATCCATTGTATTTGATGGAGACCCCCACTTTCTTGCAGAATTTTGGTCAACTTCATGGGATTTAATGGACATTAAGCTTCAAAAGAGCATTGATTTTCATCCACAAACCCATGGACAAATGAAAGTGTTCAAGGAGACAGTGATACACGTACTCCGAGGATATTGTAACATGTGTCCTAAGCTTTGGGATGAAAATTTGCATTATGTACAGGATGCCTATAACCATGCCATACATTCTTCTACACAAAGGTCTCCTTTTGAGACATGTTTTGGTTATTTGCCTAAGTCTCCTTTAGACCTCACTCTAGGGCAAGATTCAGTGGCAGATGGACGTAATGATGTAAACAAAGCCAAGAAGTTCATCCAAAAGATGCAATCAGTACATCAAGTTGTACATGAACAATTAGAAAATAGCCAAGCCAAGTAGAAGGCTAGGCATGACAAGCATCGGGTTTATCATCACTTTCAAGTCAATGATCATGTTTGGCTATACATTAGCAAACAACGCCTTAAAGGTGAAGGTAAAAAGTTGAAGCCAATCAGGTATGGTCCATTCAAAATTTTGGAAAATATTAGTCACAATGCTTTTCGATTGGAGTTACCTCCATATATGCAAGATGTATTACACGGTTAATGTTGAAAACTTGAAACTATGAGCCTCCTATGTGTTAGAAAAATAGGTGTCCTCGTTTAACCATAGACAATATAGCAATATTGTCACCCAACTATAGGCTGAAGCCACCCCCAAGCACCTTAACCTTGGCAGAGAATAATTCTGGAAGCAAACCCTAGGCCTAATAGCCAATCACTCTCCAGAGCTAGCCTACCCAGAAGAAAGTCCAAACCATAACCAAGAGAAAGTCCAAGCATAAAACCAAAATTACAAGTTTGCAGTAGTTGCAGCTGCAGCTACTCTTCAGACTTGCACACTTACTAAATTTCTATAGTGTGCAATAAATTTCTGCAGTTGCGAGTTGTGTGTCCAAATCAGCTCTGGTATCATGTATTTATACTGTTCTTCCTTAGCTGTCTGGGCTGACTTCTCTTTCTGGAGGCTAAAAACTCAATATTAATTATTTTCTTTAGCCGACTTGTCTTCTAGGGTTATGTCCAATGCTTCAGGGTTTCTTCTTGCTTCCCAGAATATTCTATTCTTGTCAGGGTTACACATGGAGATTTAATACCTCCCGCAACTACCATAATATAAACACTCCCTCCTAGCTAGGGAGGTATTTAAAGGTAATGGTCTTGAGCACAAACATACCATTCAACCGGTAGCATCATCATAGCCACACAAGCTATCTCATGATCAAATCATGAGCACCATCATCACTATCAGTATCATCTGATAGCATCAACTGTATCATCTCTCAAAGCCATACTCCTTTTGAGTAATCAAGCATGATCTTGTATAAGTCACTCACTCCACAGAGTGATACAGGAACCATTCTTCTAATCCAACCACATGTCCTAGAAGAATAACTATTCCAACAGATGTTGGAAGCCACGCAATGGGCTACAAGGACTATTCTACTAATCTAGACATACGTCCTAGAAGAGTAAATGTCCTAGACCATTTTTCGCATGGAGAATGTTTGTCCACCAGCACACTGACTATCCATCTAGCTGATAATTATTTCCAACACTATTGATAGTCTTCATGGCAATCAGAACAATTCCATTCAATAGAACACAACTGTGTCTATCCATAGTAGTACACAACTACTATCCAATGGTACACAACCACACCAAGTAGCACACGGCTACTTAATTAGTGATGCATAGTCACAACCCGTAGAACACATCCACCACAGTAGCATACATCTACTGTCCAGAGACATACAATCTCTACAGCAATCATATCATCTGATATATACCTGAATAAAACAATATTATGATATAAACTGAGTCATTTGGGCCATTCTTCCACTAACATATGTGAGATCTGGAAGAGCATCTACCCTTAGAAAGTAAAACATCGGCCATGGGCTATCTGGACTATTCTTCTCAGGCGCAGAAGAATATCTGTCCCTGATTTCCGAGCCTGGACCATTCACCTAACTGGGCCATTCCTCCAACACTAATCATAGTGCAACCTGGAGAGAATGAGTCTGCCCTGGGGAATGCATGTCCCTGATTGTTGAACCTGGACCATTCACCTAACTGGGCCATTCCTCCGACACTAATCATAGTGCAACCTGGATAGAATGAGTCTCCCCTAGGGACTGATTGTCCGAACCATTTCCTAATGGAAATGACTATCCTGCACCAACCTCCAAAACGAACCATTCTTCGAAACTGCTCACAGATGTGAACTTTGAAAGACTGACTGCCCGGTGAGGCGGACCATTCTACTTGACCACTACCTAAAGTAACTGCTACGAAGAATGATTGTCCTAGAACATTCCCCCACACTAGCCACAAGGGGAATCGTTGTCTATGGTACATCGGCAATCTATCGAACCATTTTCATTACGAAAATGACTGTCCGATCTGGACCATTTTCCGAACTGGAAAATACATGTCCGTCAAAAATCTCAAACCACTTTCTGAACTAGAAAATGCATGTCCGTCAAAAATCTCAAACCACATTCCGAACTGGAAAGGAACTGCTCATCCTGGACGATTTTTCAAACTGAAAAATGATTGTCCATGAATCAATAACATATCAGTGCTCCCTCCCAACCTGGGAGTAATCTCTTTCCTTTTTCAATAAGGTATTTGTCTCCACGAGCCCCAGCTTGTTTCTTGAGTACGCAAACTTTTCATCTTGGACAGAGGCTTTACCAAAATATTTGTTGTCTGCTCATCTGCAGAGATATATTGGAGAACCACTTCTCTTTTATGGACTTCATCACGAAGAATATAATCCTTGATCTCAATGTACTTCGGTATGTCATGGAACACTAGTTTTCTCTAAAGGCTTTATATAGCTCTGATCATTACAATATATCATGGTCGATTTCAACACTTATGTTTCCTGTAGCCCATGACGTCATGGCAAGGCTCAAACTGAAACATATCCAAATAGCACTTCTTTTATCATCATGAGAGTTTTCCATGGATTAGCAATCCATCAACCCAGACTTTTGAGTAACTGTTCTGATACACTATCTCTGTCATAGAAACTTTTCACCACGCTTTCGTTGTATATGAGATACTCTGCATCAAGTTGTTTGAATCCATACAAGATCTTCATATATCTGCATACATGGGTCTCTTTCTAGTATAAGCTTCTTTCTCACTTGCTTTATTGGGAAGAACAGTCTTTTACATCTAAATTCCAATCCATGGATACTACAAGAGGTATATCTGGAACAAGCTGTTGTCATAGTCTTCTCCCTCCTTCTGGAAGAACCTCTGAATCTTGTAATGCTTCCATTCATAAGTCTTTTTCATATTTTCTATACATTGTTCTTTATCATAAATTCCATTTCTTCTGCTCGATTATTTCTTAGTGGGTTCAAACCAAGCTGCTAGTCTTGTGATTCTCGGTATAATAACTGGTTGTTCTTACTTTTCTTTCTTTCTTGAAATCCTCATGTTCTTCCTCATGTCTCTCTTTAGCTCTTGGGTCCATGGGGTCTTCTATATGCCCTGAAGATTCCAACTTCTTCCTTCTATCATAGGATCATGGATGTAGATGGACAACCAAGGATACTTTAAGGATTCTTTTCGAAGAAGACTTCTTCTAGAGTCAAACTGAACACATGTTGCTTATCATGGTTGTTACTTTCAATGTGAACATGGACAAGTACTTCATAATCTTTAATGGATCATATCATTTAGGATTAGCTCCCTCCTAATCATTGCTTCATGCATGAATGCATGCTCTTCTTTTGGAATTCTGTAATTAGCTCCCTCCATCTAGGAGAGTCAACGCTTCTGCCTGCATCCTTATTGCCTTCTATAAAGTGTCACAAGTCTTTTTCTAATTTCCTCTTGATTGTTGACTTCTTTCTGTTTTGACTTCTTCTGCGTTTCTTCAAGTTTGATTCTGATTTTGGCTTATCTGACAGTTGTTACTTATATAATAGCTTCCACAGAAATTATTACTAAGGGTTGTCCACGTACTTCATCTTTTCATGTGTATTGCTTGACTTGTAGTCATCGTGATAGCAATCCTTATCTTGTTATTCTTCCATAAGTATTGTTTCACTTGAACATCTTATCTTCTAAGAAATAGATATGCAAGATATGTACAGAAACTATGTTAACATGGTATGTACAAGAACTTTAAAGAATATTGTTACCTTAACTTAGAAGAAGAAATTTGTTTTATCCTGCTTGGCCTTCTTTAAGGGTTCCCTTCTTCGGCAACTAATGCTTTGTCTGCTTCCTTCCTTAAGGCAAACTTCCTCTTATTCCTGAAATTATTGAATTTTTTTGTGAAGGCTTGATCATCGTATTTCTTTTGGGATTTCTCTTTTGTGCTAATCCTTGATTCTTCTTATGCACAACAAGTCTAAAGTTCTTCAAATGTGAGCTACTCCTTTCTTGTGTTCATGCTTGCGACAAATGCATCCCATGCGTTGGGAAGGTTGTTGAGTACTATATTTACTAGTTCCTTGAAATGATTTCTTCAATAGCTTGTAGTTGATCTCTTAACTGAGAGATTCTCACAAAGTATGATGTTATGCTTTCATCATCATTCATTTTCATGTCACAAAGCTCATTCTTCAGACTCATTACCTGTCCAATGTTTCTGACTGAGAAGAGATTAGTTAGGGCATCGCACATCTTCTTAGATGAGTCAAGATGAGAGGTGTAGGGTATCAAGTGGTCTTTTACAGAGTCCACTATGATACTCATGGCATTGATGTCATTGTCCTTGAACTTTTCCATAACTGCAACGTTCTGAGGTTCCTTATCTTTTCCTTCTTCAAACTGTGGTTCCACGATCTTTCCTTTCACGATATCCAACACTTTATTCTTGGCAAGGATGAGGTCAATCCTTGTCTTCCATTCTCTGAAGTTAGAAGCACGTTCTAACTTGTTTTCTGACTTCATAGAGTAAGTCATGACTGCTTTGACTTGGTCAACCTTTGACTTTGACCAAAAACTCAAACTTGGCGTCTTAGCTTGCTGAGAGTACCAGGAGGTGCACTAGGTTAGGGCACACTAGGCTATCCAAAAATTAGGTCAATCTCTTCACTTAAGGTGCCTTAACAAGAGGGTTAGGGTTTCATTTGTTGCAGCAAAAACTTTGACTACAACTGCAACTGTAACTGAGCAAAATCCTCCCAATCTATCTTCCAACGGTTAAATTATCCAAAGATAGTGTGGGCCCATAACCTGTTAGAAAAATAGGTGTCCTCGTTTAACCATAGACAATATAGCAATATTGTCACCCAACCATAGGCCGAAGCCACCCCCGAGCTGTTGGAGTTACTTCACGCACACCTAGGATTTATTTTTCCTAGGGTTATTCCTTGTTTATTAGTCATAATTAGTCATTATCTAGTCTCCTATATTTTAGGGGAGAATATTTCGCCTGAAGAATATTCTCTTTCAGTTGACACTTCAGTTTGACTAGTTGAATTGAGTTTAGATGTTGCATTGGTTTTGTCACCGTGCAACATTGGGATCATCACCAACTCACTACTCTTTGTTCAGTAAGTTAACTGAAAACTAGTTGACTAGTTAACTCAGCTAGGTGGCAGTTCACTCACGTAACTGCCTGAGAGACTAGACTAGGTGGCAGTTTACCTTGTAACTGTTGGTGTGTGTCCAGATCAACCTGGACCACCACTATGGCTCATTAGTTACTCATTTATCCTATATATATTGTAAATTATTCACTCTTTGAGTGTGGAATACAGTTAATGAGAATTCTTCCATTCTTTCTATCTTGCTTCGTCTTTCTTAATTTCTCTTTGCAAATGTGTGTAGTATTTTCTAGCTAGATCTATTCTGTGCAGGTTCAACACATTTGCATGGTATCAGAGCCGATGGACTGCTAAACAAAAACTACACCAAATTATTTTTGCAAGTACTGAAGATTGAAGACAACAAAAAATGGATTATTCGTCGGAAATACTTCTCACGCCTCATAACTATTTGGAATGGAAGCCAAAGATTCTACTTCTTCTTAGATGTAAAGGCTTATACCAAATAACCATGGCAATGGAAGTAGAGCCTGATTTTGTCGATGAAAAAAATGACTTTCTCAATAGACAAGATATGGCCATAGGAAGTATCGCCATCTCTGTTTCTCCCGAATTTTTCCATCAAGTATATGAAGAACCACAAGGATTAACTCCAAATGAATTATGGACCAGATTGGAGGTTATAATTGGGAATAAAGAATATTGTGAAGATTTCATGCAAGAGGTCGAACAGATAGAGCCAGAAGAGAAGCCATCAGAAGATCAAGCATATTATTATGAAGAGTCTTCTACAAAAAGTTTTGCAAAAATTTGTATTCCAATAATTGAAGATGATGTCTACTCCATTTCAGATTTATTTTCTGAAATACATGTGGAAGATATATGGCATGCATCTCAAGAGTCACATGCAGACACTGTTGCATGCATCTCAGGAGACAAAAAGAGAGTCACACAAATCAAACTCCATTCTGATATTTTCTGAGCACAATTTGCAGAAACAAATTGGATATTTTAATTCCTCTCGGGAAATTATCCAATTTCAAAAAAAAAATCGTCTGAAACGAAGTCTGGAAAGTGAAGTTATGATTGTTTTAAAATCAACAAAATTTCAACATTTTTCTGGAAACGACCGCACGGTTTTCAAAGTTTCATCCAAACTTTATTTTGATATTATTCATTACAAGAAGATAAAGTGGATATGTGTGGAAATATCAATGATGCATGTACTTCATCAGATCCGTGCAGACATCTACATGTTCAACAAAATCTTCAAAGAGCACAAACTTGCACAGTTGCGAGGTCTTCTTGGAGTGAAGGAGATGGTTGCTTAGCAACTGTTTTTTGTTCCTTCTCATTTTTTATTTTATGCATTGTAATTTGAGGGGGGGTTTTGTTCCCATGAGGTTTTCCCTCTTTCCTCGTTTAGTTCAGTGTATCTTTTGTATTTGGGTACCTCGTAGCCGAGACCCATTCTTTATTTTCACCATAGTGATGTTCAAGGGGGGTGTTGGAGTTACTTCACACACACCTAGGATTTATTTTTCCTAGGGTTATTCCTTGTTTATTAGTCATAATTAGTCATTATCCAGTCTCCTATATTTTAGGGGAGAATATTTCACCTAAAGAATATTCTCTTTCAGTTGACACTTCAGTTTGACTAGTTGAGTTGAGTTTAGATGTTGCATTGGTTTTGTCACCATGCAACATTGCGATCATCACCAACTCACTACTCTTTGTTCAGTCAGTTAACTGAACACTAGTTGACTAGTTAACTCAGCTAGGTGGCAGTTCACTCCCGTAACTGCCTGAGAGACTAGACTAGGTGGCAGTTTACTCTTGTAACTGTTGGTGTGTGTCCAGATCAATCTAGACCACCACTATGGCTCATTAGTTACTCATTTATCCTATATATATTGTAAATTATTTACTCTTTGAGTGTGGAATACAGTTAATGAGAATTCTTCCATTCTTTCTATCTTGCTTCTTCTTTCTTAATTTCTCTCTGCAAATGTGTGTAGTATTTTCTAGCTAGATCTATTATGTACAGGTTCAACACATTTACACGAGCACCTTAACCATGATAGAGAATAATTCTGGAAGCAAACCCTAGGACTAATAGCCAATCAAGGTAGCGTATCACTCTCCAGAGCTAGCCTACCAAGTAGAAAGTCCAAACCATAACCAAGAGAAAGACCAAGCCTAAAACCAAAAATACAAGTTGCAGTAGTTGCAGCTGCAGCTACTCTCCAGACTTGCGCACTTACTAAATTTCTGCAGTGCGCACTAAATTTCCACAGTTGCGAGCTGTGTGTGTCCAAATGAGCTCTGGTATCCTATATTTATACTGCTCTTCCTTAGCGATCTGGGCCGACTTCTCTTTCTGGAGGCTAAAAACTCAATATTAATTATTTTCTTTAGCCGATTTGTCTTCTAGGGTTATGTCCAATGCTTTTGGGTTTCTTCTTGTTTCCCGAAATATTCTATTCTTGGCAGGGTTACACGTGGAGGTTTAATACCTCCCGCAGCTACCATAATATCAACACTATGATCATCAATCAAGGTGAGAATGTTCAAGTTCGTTATGTTGATGATTTTACTCCTGAATATCTTAATAATTTGCGGGAATATGTTATTCTTAACAGGAGGGTGAGGACTTCACGAAAATGTGATGTGGAGTATCTTCGCGTGGGTCTAAATGGAACGCATCCAAGTAAATCACAATGGATGGAAACAGAAAAGGTGAGGGAGTTGCACCCGCACTTATTTTCTAAATAAAACCAAACTTTTGGTGGTCCAAAACCTTCTTAGTGGGGAGGAGTGATCCAAGAGGATCCTCAAAATCAATCCAGTCATAAAATGCCACAGCAAACGGGTTTGTTTGATCTCCAATATTTATAAGCACCCAAATGCCAGGAAATGTGGTAGAGGTCGATTATAAAAACGATTTGAAAGTTATGTTTAAATTGTTCATGTACCATACCAACCAAGTAATGCAATACATGGTTTCACATGTCACCCATGCGCCTCCAAATAATCAACCTCCATGATCCATCTACAGACTTGGCATTTTAAACCTTCTTCTATTCAAATCGCGACACCTCAAATCGATTCTTCATATTCGAACAACAAACTATATATAGTCAGATCTACGCTTTAAAAGCTCAAGGGGGAACTGACATTTGCAAAGGGAATCAAACTCGTCGTCCAAAAGAATCCAACGCTCTCTTAGCAAGGTTAAGAGGCCAGTAGAAGGAATGAAGAAGAGAAGTGAGAATGAGGTGAAGCATGTGTTGTCTGAGGAGAAGGTCTAGGCATAATCAATTGTAGGCATTTGCAAGAATTGCAATGGAAAAAAATTCAAGAAGGCTCACTCTATACATTGGGATCTCATCCCATTACCCACAGATTAATGATCGTTTGGGTGTGTTTATGTACGAAGAAACCATGCGATTTGGCAAGAGGTGTCTACTCTAGTGGAGAGAAGATGATTTGGTGGGTGCAACCTCAAAACCTCCTTCAACACTGCATGCAGATGAAGGTTGACAAGCCTATGTTCATTTTTACAATAATGAATCCATTGAAGGTATTTTTATCTTCCCAGGGGACATCAAAGATTATTTTACTATAGATTGAAGGCCATTATTTGGTGTAATAAGGCCTCCTTCTTAGTGGATCGATTCCTCAATTCAAGTTGACCCAAAATATTGTCCACTGTCACCACAACAACTCTTCCTCACTTTAGGCTAGTTGTCCTCTAGAAAATGGGGGGTATCCCGAAGCAAAGTGTAAGATGAACTTTAGAAATAAACAGAACGTGGGTTACCAAGACTAATGTTGATCCAATGGCTAATGGAATCAAGTTTAATAAGTAAGCAAGTTTGAAGAAAATAGAGAGATGTGTGGTTAGGCTATTGCAAACATCCATAACCAAACAGATGAACTCTTTAATATGCAGAAATTAAAGAATTGGCCCTTCCAAAGGTACACGGCTTCAAACATTACAAATCAACAACAATGAGGTGCAACCATTGAATAACAGACGATAGCAACAACCTTTCATAAAAATGACAAATAACAAACCCAAAATTGAATAATGACAAAGAAAAAGTCACAAGGATGGTTTCACCTCAACCTTATTCCATCTTCTTGGAGCAAAATTGCCCTTCTTCAAAAGATCATTACAATAGATTTGCAAAGTAACTTAATCAAATACATCCAAGGAAATGCAAAAGAAGAAGATGAACCTTGCCCACAAGCCCCTTTACTTCATCCTCCACTAGATCTTCAACTAGGCTCAATGGAGATATTCCTATCAATCCAACCATGAAAACAAATGAGAGAGAGTTGCTATGTATATAGAGTTTAGCTCAACTTCCCTTACAATAAAATATCACTAATTGGATTCTAGATCCACTTTCTTCTCCAAGAAAAACAATAGAATAATACATCATGCATGCTCCTAAAGGAAAATCAACCCATAATAATAATAATAGAAAATGCATGAGCACGGGTTTGACTTTGTCAAAGATGCCCCTTGTCATCATCACAAGCACGGCACCTTCATAAAATAAGACCCTTTGACCAAGCGCTTTGACTCCTTATAACACTTGTCCTCTCCTTGTGCAAAATGCCTCCATCCAAGATCCTTCTTTGACCATGTGCTAGGGTTTGTTGTGATATGTGTACATCTTCTCCTTGGAGCAGTCTTTAAGAAGCTCACCTCCCAATGATGTATATTAAAATAACCATAAAAGACCAAGTCAATGGAGCGCTCCTCGGGATGTGGTTCCATCTTTCCTCGAGATAAAAAAAAAAATCATACCAAGAGTCTTCATTAGGGTTCGGGCACTCCTCAAACCAAGTCAACAACCTCTTCAAAAAGTGGATCTCATAGGTCAATGTGCAAGAAAATGTCCATTGGTTGTTATAACAGCCCACAAGATAAGGAGTCCTCAAACCATGTGCCATACATGTGGATCCATGAAAATATATTGACCAAGCGTGAGGGCGCTAGTGTATCCAACGTAACTACCAAAAGTATGGCACCATCCAACTCCCAACATCTCTGTACTTGATGTGACACACCTCAAAGTATGTGACCATGCCTTGGGATGTGTGAAATGCACCCTAAATAAACAAATATACATAAAAATGTGACAATAAGGGCTCCAAAAGGAAACAATCTACGACATGTGCCACCACGCCTCAAAATATGTAGCAATGCCTCAAAAGGCAATCCTCAATGAAGGAATAGACATCAAAAGCTACAACCAAAACCTCCAAGCCAAAAATTCTCTAAATGCAGCCTACTGAGCGAGGTCTTCAATCCTATCCCCAAGTCTTTATGCATCATGAGTGATAACACATTGCACAAATGATTCATTGGATTCTTCTTACCCACAAAACAAAATGGCTTCGCCATTGTGCAACATAACAAAAGCAAACAATCATTTTGAACAGAATGGATAGTAGAATTTGGTTCTACTATCGGTCTTTATCTAAACAATTGCTATACTAAGTTTCTAAAAGGAATAGAATAAAAGGACACAATAAGTTGTAATTATTTTTTTAATATCTTTTACCTCTAGGGTCACATCATAAATCATTGCATGTAAATCCAAAGAAAAAAAGAGAAATGAAAGATACGATTACTTTGTAAATAAACAACTTAAGAGTAAGCATTACATGGTCTAAAGTATCCTTATTAGAAGTGCAATGGAATAGAATATCAATATTTGTACCATGTGGATACTTTAAATACATAGCAATAGCTTGATTTCTTCAAAATAACAAAGATTGTCTTAATACAATTCTAGTCATTAATATATCAAGGCAACAGAATTCATTTTTGCACAACAAGCAATCTGACTTCCACAAAAGAAAATCAAAAACATATACATGAAGAATACCTTGTTTTCTCTTTCAATCCCTTTCAATCTGCCCTCCATAAGCAGCTTTTTGTTTGAAAATTTTTCCACCTGAAAACAACCATAATGCATTATATTAAACTCCAAATTCCAAGCAATGCAACTTCAGCATTTTTATTTTTACAACCTTCCTGACAAGTCCAATCAACAAAACATAAGTCTATCACCTTCACGGAAAATCCCTTAATGCAAGCTGTGAGAAAAGAAAATTTAAAACACAAAATATTGCTATTATGCATTCTCTTTATGTTTACAAGAATATAGGGCAACAAATGATCATGTATCTACAAAACCATTTAATTCGATTTAGATATTTATACTTTATACCTAGCACCACGATTAATTCAAATAAAAGACCCTACCCAAAATATGTAGCATCCACAAACATAGCTATAGTAATCCATCAACAAACATATCACAAATGATTAGATGATATATGTTTGAAAATGTTATAATTGCATATAGGCTAGGTGTTGGAAACCTAATCCATGCGAATAAGGAATATGAAATCTAAAGTAAGTGTAACGGTCATTGGAGTCCAAGAGACCCTTGGAAGATGAACCAAAGGGTCATAACTGTGTATCATATCATTAATGAAAGCATTCACGTCTATTCTAAATCATGGTTCTAACAATGGTATCAAAGCCCTATAGTTCTTAGGGCCTATTGTAGTTGTCCATAGCAATTCTCCGACGTTTCATTTCCTTTGATGTGCAGAAATGTTTCGCTGCAAGTCTGGTTATTCTATGTGCTCCTCTATCTTCCTACCTCATATGCGCAGTGTAACACACCCACCACGGGGCTAGAAAAATTTTGGCTTTCTTTCCTTATTCTCGAGGGACAACACTCCCCGAGATTCTAAGGAGCCTAGCGCAAACCCTCTTTTCCCTTTAAAGTCCTTCATATGACTGTGGCTATGCCCACAGTCCTTACCGAGAAGGCACTTCTGCTATCGCGATACGAGGAGTCGTGAGGCAAGCGATCCCTTGCTCTCTTGACTTTCGAAGGGCCGAAACCCAAAATGGACCTAACCGCTTATCAAGATTAACAACAACCCAGAATAAGTTTGGTAATCTACCCTTCGGGGTTTCCTCCATCGGGATTTCGGGATGTGTGACGACAGGTGGTCTCGCACCTAGGTTTCCCGAGAGCCGAAAACTCCGAAACCTGCACATATATATATATATATATATATATATATATAT
>ML787239.1:126719-137695 GCA_009831015.1 Picea engelmannii
AAGTCTCTGTTCGTCAGAAGTCAAGAACGAAGGTTACTCTCCTTCTTCTCTGCTTATCAATCACTCTGTATATTTTTCCAGAGTCCTTCTGATTTCTCCCCTCTTGCGATCTCTGTCGCGACTGCCCCCTCCCACACCTCTTTCCTGCCTTTTCTTTTCCGGCGAGGTTGCATGTGGCACAAACTTCCCCGCGATGGTCAGTTCTGAGGCTTCCACGGATGGGTGGTTCACCCCCATCCCTCATTAACTCATGAGGAGCCTCTTCACCTACCAACCTGGCGAGTAATTCATTTCGGGGCCAGCGAGCCACTCTTGATCTTCGAGCCAGTGAAGACCAAATACGGTATTGGTTTCGGTGGAAGTTAACGCCACCATTCCAGGTGCCTTCCACCACCTTTCATCAACCATCGTGGTCTCTTTTCAGCACATCCCCCTCCCAACAATCCTGCAACATATATTCATAACATTATTTACATTCGTCGACCTTTTATACTAAGATCCATTCAAAATCACACATTCACATCTTTGAGTTTGCCATAGTTCTTGGCTAGTATAGTTATTTTTACAGACTGGGGGAAACAAGGTGTTACACGCAGTCCCTATATGTTTTAGTGTGGTTGATTCTTGTAAACCCTAGTCTCTCGAAAACCTTAACGGATAAAGGCTCAAATCTGAGCACAAAGAAACATTCATTTGTACGTATGTTTGCCGGTCTACCCAACAGGTACTAATCTGCAACTCTCTATCAGTGACTCTACCATTTGCAGGTTTAGGTTTGCTAGCCTGCCAGACTACGTAAAAGAAAAAAGAAAAAACATCTATCATTTGTGCCCTCCTCTCTCTTACATTTTTCTGAACGAAATAATATTTAAGTTCATTGACCACATTAACCTACACGAGGTCAAGATATGTGAAACCTTTTGTGTCTCCCATCTCATGAAATCTTCTCGATTTCCTGTGTCAGTCTGGATGAAATTTCGAACACTTGGACTATTGTTAACAACCTCAAGGAGCGATTTGGGCTTTGATTCAACCCTATCCAACATGTTAGCTTTCACAACAGACACATAAAGGGTAGAGGCATAATCTCCAGCTACCACTCACGTTGCGCGACCATCTCATAAATTTTTCACCTCTCTCTAGCTACCTCTCACACTGCGCGACCATTTCTTACATGCCAGACCTCCAACCTTTCTCACACCATTCACGTGCTACAAGATGTTGTTGGTTATGGTTTGGTAAATCCTTTCGGCCAACTCATCACCTCTCATACTCACGCCCTTTCGGCCGACCGTAATGTGAGGTCGAGGCTTTTGGTTAGTTCTATTTGCACAATTGTATCTAAAGGTATTAAAGGTAGCTCTCTGGTATAATAAATTGCACCAGCTATAATAGAGCTCGCTATCGCGATAATAGGTTGCTCGCTATCACAACATCCTCGACCATAGGTTTGTCCACAGTGGAAACTAGCGAGAAGTCTAGGCGTTGTTATGATTATTTGAGTCCAGGTTATCACCTTACTACACTTGTAATTGCAGCCTGTTACATTCATAATCAGCCAAGAAATCTCGAAACCCAGAGGCCCATTATAGCTTCTTCTTGCCCATATTCATAAACAGCAAAGAAAACACTAAACCTTTCATACGTGCGCTAGTTCTTGGCCGAGCAAAGACCACCAAAGATGGTCTAGTCAAGAAGAGCAAGCTTGTTTGTGAGCACGATTTTTAATGCAAAATGAAGATGGACTTACTGCACTCGTATGCACCCTTCGACTGCATTCTAGTGACATATTGAGATTCATTGTATTGCTGGTACAAAGCAATCGCCTTCCAACTTCCAAGAAATGGTGCCAATGCAATGATCGACCTTAATTCATAGTCAATGAAAATGAATGAATGTCAACCAATTTGCTAGAAAGAATGAACGCGAGTAACAAGCAAGATCTCATGTCAATCGATGCAATCCTCCTCACTAACAATGGAGCGATTATCTTTCATTGAAGTTGTTGCACATACGCCTGCCAGTAATGGGAAGTTGGCCCAACTCAAACTGATAGATTGATAGATTGAAGTTGTTGTGCTAATTCTCTCCCTTTGGAACCCAATCTCAAACCATATTTCCAAGTACTATTGGAGGTAATAAGAATTGATTGCGGGACGTGAAGCTCCATTGACATCCTCGAGGGTTCATTGTTGGTCTTGCATCTGACAACACCACCAACCCAACCAACCCCGGTTTCTAAAGTTTTTCTTCAATTTCAATAACGTGATTTCAGGCAGCCTGCAGCTCCCATAGCAAGTGCAAAGTTTGTCAGACAAACGATGCGATCAGGGCAGTTTGCATGCTCGTGATATTGTGCACTATATTGTGGTAAAGGCATAGGTTCCACACCCTCTAATCATTCAGCAACTCTGTGATCATGGACAACACACAATAGCAATGAGGAAGCATTGTAAGTTTACTGTTTCTTTTGTAAACAAGTGCATTTTCGGTAGAAGCCAACATCCTTGATTTGTTGAGTCTGCATAGTTGAGTTTACATTGTAAAGTTAGAGTCGAGATGCAAGAAACCCTGCAAGGTCTATTCAGTTTTTAGATGGCTCGAGTTGAGGAACTATTAGAGTTATTGAACACTCTAATCCTCTCCTCTCTAGATAATATTGTCACCATTGACAAAACCACTTTGCATTCTATTGTGACCTTCTTGCAAGTTTCGCTAGCCAAAGCAGCACTGCTGCAAACCCAAACTCGTCTTCTTCACAACGCACTTGAGTGAAAGAATCTTCGACAACATTATGAACTAGTCCATGTTCAAAGCCCTTTTTTGAAGACAAAGAAGATGATGATGTCGACTCAAATCAACAACCAACGTAGGGATCACTCAGTGAGACAACTCCAAGATCAGGTAGAGAGAAAGATCAGCTTCCTCTTTCCAAGCGAATCATCAGATCTTGGGAAGAAAACAGGCAGAACAAGCATATAACTTGTATCAGATATGAAAAGGATGTCACCCTTCATATTTCGGATTAGACTAGGCCAATCCAGTTCTAGAGTGTTGGATTGTTGCAAAAAAGTTCACATTCACCTGGTCCAATTCAAGAGCAGATTCTGATATGCCAACATTGTTAGCAGGTTGGCCATGTGGAAGACGAACCAAAGGGTCATAATCATGTACATATATATATGTGTGTATCATATCATTAATGAAAGCATTCACGCCTATTCTAAATCATGGTTCTAACACTACAACATTATATATAAGTATAATTAATGGTTCTAAATCATGGCTGTGACATTATATAGTATAATTAATATTTATCATTATATAAGTAATGAGTAACATGGCTTCACATCTTGAGATGTCAAACTTCAAAGCATAATAAAAATGATAACTTCCTCATTCTAGCAAGAAGGCATCTTGACTATCTTCATTGCATAAAAATATTTTGGAGTTTAGTTGTATAGTCTTCAACGTGAGAAGATCACAAACAATTTGACGTCTAGTCAATAATATGTTATATTCCTTATTAGCAATAGAAAACTATGTTGCGCAAATTTTTTGACCACAAGTACGTGTTCAGATCAGCATGAATTTTGGCTTAAATTTAGTAGAAACAATAGGTTGGGAGCAGCAATAATTTATTAGAAGAATACAAAAGGTGCATTTTTATAGAAAACAAAAATAAGAGAAAATGCAGGAAACACGTGCATTAGGGAGCTCTCTAATGCTCTTAAAACATACATGGCCACGAATACCTACTAATATTAATAAGGGCCTAGTATCAATATGCATAGGATTATTGTTATAAACTTATATGCCTAATATCAATATTATAGCATAGAAATTAAGCAACAATGTAGCTGCCTTTTTTAGTTTTTTCGTCCCTTATAATTGTTGTCAATATATTTTATCGTAATAGATTTGAACTTTGTCCAAATCAACAATTCTAAATTAACATGTACTTCGACGAATTTTGAAACTACCCTGGACGTTTTGAAAACATAAACCAACATGGGGGCATTGCCAACAAATCAAAAATGAAGGATGAATAACAAATGTATTCAAGAGTGTTAAGACAAGACAGCCACTAAAACGAAGGACTTCATAATACTTTAGAAAATAGAACCATTAAACTTGCAAATCAATGACTTGACTAGGGCTCGTTCAATGCAAACCATGCAAATACGTAGATTCATATGGGACACCTATCATAGTTGGCAGATTGTGGGCCAAATCGTGTTGTTGAGGGATTGTAATATGGCAGGAAAAAGCACAAGACATAGGTAATTTCAACCCCGTGCAATCAAAAATGTGCATAACATCATGGGAATACCTTTGAGAGTGCGATGCCCATCACAAAAAAGCTCCACCAAGCTCCAAAAGCTCCTAAAACCTCTCCCCGTGCTTTAAAATCATTTTCTACTAGTTCCAAATCTCCGGAAACCTCTCACAGTGCTTTCAAATCATTTTCTACAAGTTCCAAATCTCCTAAAACCTCTCCCATGCTTTCGGAACGTTTTCTACAAGTTCCAAAGCTCCTAAAACCATAGTTACCAAAATCACCTAGGGAATGCACTCAATCGAAATCATCAAATCTCCAAACCATTTCAGAACCGTTTCTTGTAAACAGAAATGGTTCAGCATGTGATGGATAAGTGTCTAGGAAGACGAAAGAAATCTTTTGTTAAAAAACAACAATAAAAGTGTAAAAAACAAAACCATATGGGAAAATGAAGGGCGTGTGGCAGGAAAGAGGAATGGAGGACACAGAACCACAAGAAGTAAACCTAAACCTCCACAACATTGTTTTTCACTTCATTTAAAAACTGTGAGGCTGAGTCCTTAAGAACATTAATACTAACAGCGTTTGGCGAGCATTAGCACAATGATAATCACAACGTAATAGCAGGCATTTGGAGAGAGGATTTAAATTAACAGCACTCTCATTTGGGGAGTTTGGAGTGCAACACCATTAGAAAAAAAAATTGCAGGCAGAAAACCGCACAATCTTTGATTATGATTATAATTTATGAATCTATGATGTAATTTTTCAATCCTAACGTTGACATATCTGAATTTTTCAATCCTAATTTTGTTTATGTAGGAATCTGAATTTATGTTAAAAGTTCAATAGTTTACTATTCAGAAATCAGAAATTTTAATTATGAATTTGTTTATGTATGATTATATGCAAGATGAATCCGAATCTTGAATATGAATTATGACCGTATGAATGACGAAGTCAGAAACAATGTAATCTCTAATTTTTATGTTTTTCTAAAACTTTCCCCTCTTTTCATTCAACATATAAGTTAAATATATATTTATAAAAAATATTATGATCAGGGTGCTGATTCCCCAATCCCTAATTTTGGAATGGTTGTTGCCCTTTCATCGGAATCTTCTACCAATTTTGATCACACCCACGATTCATGTAACTATGCTTGAAAACATTCACTATGCTTTTGGAACATCTTCTATAAGTTTCAAAGTTCCTAAAACTTAGGAAACAACAAGAACATGTTCCCCAAGTCCCTAGAGCAATTGTTGTGCAACTAGGGAAGATTGTCACATAATGTTGGTATTTACATCAAACTATTCCATATAAAATGAGGATTAAGTGTTGTAGCTAGTTCTGTGCGAGTAGGTGGAAGTCCTAGAAGAAATGAGGGCCAATGAATGGGACCAAAGTTTTGTAATCGCGGCCAATTTCCAAGTTGTATAATTGTTACTAAAAAAAATTAGGTTATTATCTTCAAAGTCTTTGCCATCAAAGATTGTGCCAAAGGCATAAACATGTGTGTCTGAAAATTTTATAATTGAATATAGTACGAGCACAAGCCTTTAGTGGTTATGGTCAATACAAATAATTTTATCTCACCCCTTACTAGATAGTTCTAACCCGTGGACATAACATTTTATAATTAAATACTATCACATTGATGGTATGCTTGATGGATATACAGTATGTCTTCATCTCGAGTCATTTCAATGTCAAAACATAATAGATGTGAAAATGTCTCCTCATGCTAGAAAGAAGTCACATTGAATATCTTCATTGCATAGAAATCTTTTGGATTTTACTTGTATAGTCTTCAATAGGAGAAGTTACAACACAAACTAGCAATGTTTAATCAATAAATGGTATATTCCTTAACAGCAATAGAAGATTTTCACATAAACATTACAACAAGACCGAAGAGGATGAGCACCACAACATAAACATTAGAACTAGACCGAAGAGGATCACCACAAGCAACTCACATGCAGAAGTGAAACTACCCTTCAAGGGAAAACAATTGAACAACACCACATGTGTTCAACTAAACTGCCACAATAAGGACAGGTACTCATCCCCCAAAGTCACTTGAGACTTACTCCTATAATCAACCATGTATTTGTGTCTTTAGAGGACTTTAGCCTCGGTGGGTCACCTAACATGCCACCTTCTTCATTGCTAAACCTAAAATGCCTGGACAATATCCATATTATTACGGAAATCTTATTTCAAAATTGGCTTCTCATTATCTTCATCTAAATTATATTAGGCAAGTTCACTTGACACTTTACAAAATTGACCAATCATAAGATGTGTTGGTCATAATTTCACATAACTCATTTAGTTCTTTGTATATTTCTACCATAGTATTGGTGAGCTCTTCGAGCAAGCTTTTGGGAAGTGGTTTAGACATTATATCACTTTTCACAACATTGTGAGCAAACCTTTCCACCTGGCTGATAGTCAAAATCAACATTTTTGTCTAAAATAACTGAAAATTAGAATTCTAACATCGATAGAGTTTTGGAATTTTCATCTTCTAGCCAATTATGATTACCGTGAATGTGTTATCGATCGCTACTCAAATTTTGATCCATGAGGACTCTTAATAATTTGTTGATGTAATACATGTTTCATGTTACAATCACCACTCACTTTTTAATCTTCTGAATATGTTGAACATGTGAATCTTTGTCCTAAGAATTTTGAGTGTAATATTAATGTCCAACAAGAGGCCACAAAAGTAGGTCGAGGGGACTACAATAGTATATCCAACTTCAATACAAAGTGGGATTATCAAGGCTTCTCCTAGAACAATGCTAAAAGCATAAATAAAATAAGACTTAAGAGAAGAGCTAGAGATTAGCCACTAAATGTCTAGCTAAAGAAAGCTAAAAGAGAGAGTATAAGATAAGGTGTTGGTATTGTTACACCATATCTTGTATGGGGTGTTCAAGGACCATTTCATGACACCTTACAAGATAAGACTCATGGACTTACTATGTACCAATTCCAGATCATGGGCATTCTCATGGTGCACGTGTTATTTTGGCACTACCTTCGTGGTTTACCCTCTACCCTTGGCCAACCATGGGGGATGGTGGCATTCTTATAGGATGACTTGGCACGATCATTTTCCATGCCCTTTTCACTCATTTCAGTGTATCAGATGGATTTGTCGTGCTAGTACCATTGGTGGAGGTTGCTTCAATGGCATATCATGTATCTTTATCTTGTAGCAAGTGCTTCTCTGTGGTCGATCATTGGTGGAGAAATCTCCTATTATTTCCCTCTTCTGGCCAGGATGTTCTAGTCACTACTCTCACTTGGTCGTTGTGTGATTGTTTCAAGTCTTATTCCTAGTTGTTGCGTCTTCTAGCTTGGTGGGGTACTTTCCTAGTGATTTGCCTAGATGTCATTGCCCTTTCATTATCATTCCATCATTTTGCCTAGATATTATCCATTATTTCATCACCCTTTCATTTTACCTAGACATAATCCATATTACATCTATATTCCATCATATTCCCACTCCTAGAGGATGTCGGAGTCATTTCATTCATCTTCATATAGTTTTCCCTTCGTAACTAACCAACCATTTGACATATTTCATTATTTCCCTTTTTCATGTGGGAACATGAGAAAGTGGTTTGGGATATTTTCATCTCTAATTAATCAAACCCAAACCTATTATTGAATGCTACATTACTGGCCTATTTTAATCATGGGTTATAAACCTTAATGGAGACCTCATTCCCTAAGTTGCTATAAAAAGGGGAAAAACATTAAGGAATGCAATTTAATGGAGGCCTCATTCCCTGAGTTGTTATAAAAAGGGGAAAAACACTAAGGAATGCAACTTAAAGTTCATGTGGTACACAACTTGAGGGTAGAACTCTCCTTTGGCACACATGTTGAGGAAGAGTAATTGACTTGGAACAAATGTACCCTGCCTATTTATGGGAGATTTTTTACATGGTTCAAGATTTGCATTGAGGAGATTATTTTATTACTATTTGACATGGTGTCATGCTATTTTTGGAGTGATGCACACTTTCTTAGTGGACAACTTGTGCTATTTACGGATGAGCTTAGGAGTATGCACTCTTTTGGGAGACTATTATATTATTTTCTGGAGAGTGGTTGCAACCACTTAGCACTATCTCCTAGGGAACCCCTCTCATGGATAATTTTACCTTATATTTGTTGGATAGGGTCTCTTGCTATGCATTGAAGTTCCCCTAATTCTCTCACATGGAGAGATAAAATATTACTTGATGACCAATTCAAATCCATGTAACATAATTTTATCATTTGTTCGACCTCTCAAACTTGATCACTAGGATTTGTTTTAATTACAAGTTAGTTAAACCTAGAACTCTATAAATAAGAGGCTCCACTCATTTGTAATGGTTGTTGTTGAGTGAGATCATATTAGAGCATTACCACTTCTTGGAGCAAATACTTTGGAGTCTGTTTTGTTTATGTGTGTGAATCCATTGTGTGAGCATTTGTTGGTGATTGAAGCTTTTATTTTGCAAGCTAAGGGATTGAACCAAGGTCATCTAAGCAAGAAATCTACTTAGTGGTGGAATATTAGAGCATTTTGTAACTCAAAAATTTACATAATATTAGAGCATTAGATGTAACTCAAAAATTTACATAATATTAGAGCATTAGATGTAACTCAAAAATTTACATTTTCAAATTGTATTAGAGGCTTAAACTTCATTTTTAGATCATAGTTTAGGCTCATTTTGTATCTTTTACATTCTAGAATATATCTCTAAAGTTTCATTTGTAAATTTCTACATTTTTTACATTGTAGTTAATGCAGAAAATTAAATTCCTAGATTGCATATTGAGCATTTGCACTTGCATTTCACATCTTACTTTTGCTTAAAGTTCAGTTTCATTTGCGAATCTAAAAAGTAACAATCGTATTACAACATTTAACTTAAGATTTTGCACAAGTCTAAGCACATAAAAAACATTACCCTATACTAGACTTGTATTTGGTTTGAAATCTAAAAACACACTTCACTGAAACACTGAAACCAGATTTCAAACAAGATCACCTTGGATCCTTGAACACCTATTAAAACCTTCAAACCTTGGACTTAGACTTGCCTTAGGGATATCCCCCCTTAAGTTGGAGAAGAGCCAACCTAAACTGAGAGGAAAAGCTACTGACGTGACAGTGGGTAGCCTTGCTGAATAACACAAACTAACGCATTGTGCTTGGAATTTTATACTTTGTGGGTGCTAGATTTTGTTGTAATGGGTACAACAAAAGTGTTATAAATTGGAAGGCTTTGAAAATCTTAGTACGAGCAAAACAAAGGGACTTTGTCACGACTTCTTAGAGCTAGTAACCAAAAGTGCGTGAAGAAACTGAGAGGCAGGTTGTCATCGATATCGTCAACCATTGTGAAAGGGTCGATGCATTGGCAAACAATATACTCCAAGGAGTTGTTGAGATTAAGGGTACCTAGTTGTATGATCTTGGGGTGGCACAACAATAAGGCAATAAGGGAGCCAAGCTCTCCTAACATCTAAGGTCAAGGGGAAGAATCTCCTAATAGAAATTAGGTTGTTGGTCATACATAATTTCTCAACGCAAGTTTGTTGAATTTTTTATGAGGGAACCAAATTTTTTATCAAGAATCTCTATGGATGAACTTAATTCTTCCCTTTATTCCTATTAAAAAATATGTTTATTTATTTGTACGCATGTCACATTGGTTTCTCTTTGACTATGTCTTGGATAATTAGTAATTACGACCCCGATGGATTTAGTTTGTTGCCTTTTGTTAATTGATTCATCAATTTCTTTCTTAGTACGAATCTGTTCTTGGTCGTCTCTACACTGCACATGGGATGTCCAACTTTATCAGGAGTACCATTGGAGTCAAATAGGGGTGCCCTTTATCCCCAACCCCTTTTGATATCTATGTAGATGAGCTTGAGTCCTTTATGCGTGATCATATCTAGGACAGTGATGACTGCCACCTCCACCAGTTCTTGATTTCTATGTCTGGGTCTGCAGAAAATGAGCATGATATCTCATGCAAGCAGCAACATGACACCCTTATTAGGGTACCTCTCAAAGTTGTCACCCCTGAGGGGGTAACACACTTTCGAGACACAAGTGTAGGTGTTATAGAGAACTTGTTGGTGTGTATACTTGTCGAGGTTCTTTGGTGGAGTGACCAACTTTGGTTAGGAGAGATTCCTAGCTAGGAGGAGGTGGTGGCTAGGGTTTTCTATTTATGGCAGATGCCCTAGCTAGGGTTTGGAGAGCATGACTTGTACTAGTTTGTATTAAGTTGAGTATGGACTTGTAACTTCATCTTGTATATATATGGAGAGTTTCGTGTTGTCCAAACTTTGTGTACTTGCAGATTTGTTTTCCAGCTTATGTTCTCATGATGATTGACTAGTTCCTAGTGCTTGTTATGAATGTTGATTTGTGATAGCATTGAACAGATTTTGTTAAGTGATTTAACAAACAAATAGAAACTACAGGTAAAGTGTGCCCTAAGGGCTAGAAAATTGTTCCATTGGAGTACACTTGTTCAATATTTATTTTTTGGGGTTGTCTTATGTATTTAGTTGAAGACAAGTGAAGTATATTCTACTTTAATTTAATATTTCAAATTCATCCCTAAGGCACTGTTAAATTTATAAGCAGCTG
>ML787239.1:163640-202090 GCA_009831015.1 Picea engelmannii
CAAGGGTAAGAGAGGGTTAGCAAAGTGGCAATACTCATTCCTTCATTCAGCATGGTGAACCTATTACTTTATCATCACTGCATATGGGACTTATCCCTCATGTGGTTATGTCCTTCTTCAAGGAAGGTCATGTACCATCAAGTTCTTGATAGATAATCAATTAGCCCCAGGACTTCTCCTGGGGTCTTATCCACCAAGGTCAGAGACCAAGGATCAACCCATGCCGTATGCATGGGTACCCTGGACTTTTCCAGGGGCCCTAGGCTTATCTAGGGACTTTAACTGCTTGGTCATAGACCAAGAATCAACCCATGCCGTATGCATGGGTACCCTGGACTTTTCCAGGGGCCCTAGGCTTATCTAGGGGCTTTAACTGCTTGGTCATAGACCAAGAACCCCAGTCGTATACTGGGGGCCCTCTCAGGGGTCTTTATTGCTTGGTTCTTCACCAAGAACCCCAGTCGTATACTGGGGGGCCTCTCAAGGGTCTTTTCCACCATGATACAAGACCATGGATCAACCCATGCCTCAGGCATGGGTACCTTGGACATTTCCAGAGGCCCTAGACATATCTAGGGGCTTTAGCTGCATAGTCTCAGACTAAGAACCCCAGTCATATACTGGGGGCCCTAAGAAGGGTCTTTTGTCAAGGCACTGACTGTTTGGTCCTAGACCAAATACCCCAGGAGTGCACTGGGGTCCCTAGACCTCAGCTAGGGTCTTTGCCATCCTCTCGGAGAATGACTCTTGCAGTTGCTATAAATTTAACAGGGGGGAAAAAGTCATTTTCAGATTATAAAAGAATGTATTGGGTAGTGAGCAAGACACACCCAGAAGACGAGAGGAGTTGAGTTAGAGAGATTTTCTGAGTAAGCTTGAGAGAGGAAAGTGAGCAGCAAAGAGGGCATGTTTTCCAAGGAACTAGGGCATGAATCCCAAGAAAAAAAATTCTGTGATTTTTGGGCCGAATTATTTTTCTGATATGGGAGGTTGTATTGTATGGATCTGTACAGTTCGTACAGTCTGTACATTTATGTACAGTCCATACAGCCGTACGGATTTGGCACGAAAATCGAGGCATTTTTGGCACAATTTTCGAGGCAGATTTCAAAATTTTGGTGGTTGTTTCTGGGCCATACGAAACAGTCTGTACAGCTGACAGTGGGCATGGAAATCGAGGTATGGAGCAGGCCGTACAGCAATACCGTTTTGGCACGAAAAACGAGGTAGAATTTGGTGGGATTGTTTTGGTGCTGTGAGGTATTTTCCTTGGCTGGAAATGTGTATTTGTTGCTGTAATGTACTTTCCTGAAAGTTGAATATCTCTCTCTCTCGTTGGGTTTCCCCACATTGGGGTTTTCCCTGGCATTTGCCTAAATTTCTGAGTGTTATGGGTTGCTATCCACTGTGTTCTTTTCGCTGCTATTTTGCTTAGCAATGTGTATTTCTGCTTATGGTAATCTCTGAATGTGGGTTTAAGGCATTTATGAAATTTATGAAGACAGTTATCTCTAGGTTGCTAAGTGTATGACAGAAATTTCATTTGCTGATTTTTGTCATTAAAAATCTACAACCTCTTGAAATCCTTCAAACAAAGAATAATGGGAAGCCATCCATGTATGAATGATATAGAAAAGTATTTGGGAAAGCGGATTAAAGCAAACTTACTCAAATGACTCTTACAAACCAACAATGGGGATTAAAACTAAAAGAGCTATGAACATCAAGTGGTATTATTTAGATGGTTGTGTTATCCCCCACTTTTAGGTATAACTAGGAGATCATGTCTCAAGGCCCACAAGTACTAGACATGGAGTACCAAGAGCCAGATCAACTTGAGCATGGCCCTGGAGGGCCCATCTTTTCTCCCTTTCAGCGCCTCCACTTTGTCAGCAACAACAGCATCCATCACCTTCGGCTTGGTCCTGTATCAGAGATGGTTCTTGCTCCATGAGGTAATGAGTCTGGGTATCATGGTATGTGTCATTCTGATCCTCAAAGCCTTTGAATATGTGCATTTAATTCCTTTTGTTTCTAACAAGCGCTTGGATCTTAAACTTGTCCACTTGACCATGTCTAGGGGGAATGACAGGATGCCCTAGTAAGCATGTGCCCATAGGTTTTGAGTTGCCACTGGGGGATTTCTAAAAAGTCATCGTTCGCTCCCGTCATATTACCACTTTTCCATATTGCTTCCGCTCATCCATCCCATTACATTTGTCTGGGCATTGGGTTGGCCAATCATTTAAGAGTTGCACCTTGCCTTGTGAGAAGAAGGGGCTAAAGGCCCAGAAGGTAAAAGCAAGCTGGCAAAAGATAAAAGCCTAAAAATAAAACCTCGAGATGCTTCGCCCAGGGATCCCCGAGAAAGCAATAAAGAGCTTCTCAGCAAGAAACAAGAGGGACCCATAAAAATAATAAAACAAGACCTAGTCAGAGGATAGGTGGTCTCATCACAAGCCAGCCTATTAGGTCCATGGGTACCTAACGGTATGACACTACTAGCAGTCGGTTACCACGTCAGGGTAGTGGTTCTTAATTGCATGGCCCAGAGAAAGGGGGTCTCATCACGAGCCAGCCTTCTCATTTCTGTGAAAGTACTTATGGGTAACACTGCCACCACGCCAGGGCAATGTCCCCTGATTAGCCTCTTGAAAGAAAAAGCAATAAAGAAATAAGAATAAATGGCATGAATGGGCTTGGAAACATTTGCATCCAAGACAGGTGCAACTCGCCTTCTACAAAGGCACCCACAGGTAAGCCTTGCATTTCCCTACTTTCACTGCACCCCTTGTCAAGACATCCCTTATCCACCTCACCCATTTACATGACTTGGATTTAATCTCTTCCGAAAACATCACGTTTCCAATGGACACTAGCCCAATAGGATGCCCTGTCACCTCCTCCAAATTTGTATTGCAGATTTGTATAATGTCTTTGAGCACTTGGCTGGGGTAAAAGGGGTTTTATGCACATGTTTAATAATATTGATGATGAGATGTGATTGACATTGCTATGATCCCTGTGACTTATGAGCCCATGGAGGGCGTAGTTGTTCATGTGCGGGATCATGCCCGACGGACAAGTACCACATTGGATAGGTACACATGAGGAGATGATTAGTTCGAACCTCCATGGGGCTAAAGAGCCCACCACATGAATGTTGAGACCCCAACAGGGGGCAGAGACAAGACAGAGGGGTTTGCACCGAAGAAGAGGCGGACGTTCCACAGAGGCACCCTGGCAGAGCCTTGCCTAGGGGGGTTGTGCCCTCTTCATTGGAACGTTGGCCCTGGAAGGCCTAGGACGTCACCCAGGATGCCCATGACGTCATCCAGCACTGTGGACGTTTTGGGAGGCAACTATTGCAGTTTTGGCACGTGTGGCAGGTGGGAGAAGCCCAAGGAGGGCTAACGTTTTGCTCCAGGAGGCTGCATTTTCCCTAGAAAGGGCTAACATCACCCTAGAAGGGGCATGACGTCTCACTTTTGCTTGATTAGGGTTTCATTTATTGCATTTAATGTAAAACAGTACTATTTTGGTATTTTGGCCTTGTCGACCTTTTAATGACCTAATTTTTAATAAAGGTCATTGATATGGTATATATTGAGGGTTTTTACTCTCATTTTTTCATCATCTTTCACTCACACATTAGTGAGGTCTGAAATTTGCGCCCTATTCTAGGGTTTTGGCTGAAATAGTGAGGCGCACTTGTTGAAGGAAGACTTTTCTTGGCATTTTGGCATTTCTTCTTGGTGGAAGGTTTACAACTAGGGTTTGCTACATGATTTCTTGGTTTATGTAAGTGAATTTCTGCAACACTTCTTAATTGAATGGTTATGGTTTATTTTACTTGCATTTTATTATTATAATTTGTTGAATTAAACCCTAGGTGACAAGCACATGCTAAAGGTCCTTGTCTCATGTCCCTACCAAGTCAAGAGCTTTTTTTATTTTTCTGAAGATAGATAGAGCCTTGCCATAGCAACACTCTACTTCTATTCTTTTAAACCTAGCCGTTTTTATCTTTGTTGTTGAGCTAAGAAGGAGAAAAACGCACCAAGACCTAGGGTTTCTACACCTTGATGAGTCGTTTTTCCCTAGGGTTTGTCTAGTGAAGCCTTGCTTTAGCAACACATCACTTACAAACTCTCTTGTCTTAGACCTTATCAATCATTATTCAAGCTAGCCGTTTTTATTATTGTCATTGAGCTAAAGGAGGAGAGAGCACTAAGGCCTAGGGTTTCTACACCCTAGTGAGCCTCTCTCCCCTAGGATTTCATTGTTGAGGCCTTGCTTTAGCAACACCTCAACATTTAACCCTCTTGTCTTTGGTCTTTCATTATAATTTCAGTCCTTCAACCTTTGCGGCCCTTTTTGACTCCATATACCCTAGCAACGCACTGATCTAAGGCCTTGTGTATTGAGTAATTTGATCACAAACAACTTCTAAACACTTTGAACAATATTTTACTAACCTTTCTAACCCTAGCCTAGACTAATCTTCTAACCCTATTGTTGCTACCTTTTACTTGTGCTATAAACATATTCGTTGCAGCATCTATTTGTCTTTAAAAGCAATTGAATGATTAACTAAAGCGTTGCTTCAAGTATTGTTACATTGATGATAAATTACCATTGTTTATTTTGAAGCTTCATTAGCATTTATTGTGAAGTGATATTGTGTAATCATCGCTATTGTATAAACATTGATTTACTTCATCAATATTATTGCTCAATTGCTTATTATCAGAAAGTCATTGATTATATAAAGTACTAACCAAGCAAGTGATCTTGCATATGCATAGTTTCCTTGTTGCTTTGTCTCGAGCAAGTACACTCCTTGGTTACTATTTCTAGTTATCTTTTATCTTTATTGGTTATAAGCCAAACTTTCTGCTCGGTGGTGACTTGTGAGGGGGAAATTATCTTTTAGCTCTTAAGCCTTTTGCCTTCTCAAAACCCCAGGTCACCGGGGACATCTCCCCTGGGCCTTACCTCCCTAAACAGAAAGAGCCATCCCATTGAGGTGACAATGGTGGGATTGGTTCAATTACGCCAGTTTGACCTCCTTTCATCCTTCTTTTACCTTAACTACAAATTGCACGATAACAGGTTGTTCAAGCAAAATCCAATGGTGGGGAACTTGCTAAATGATAGGAGTCAAACCACAAATAGTAGGTGGTAGTGAGGTGAGAAGGGATAGCTCTGGACAAATGCCTTTTATTAAGGTTGAGGATTGAACCAAAATGAGGGTCCAAGAAAATTCTATAAACCCTAGCAATCAATATTTTAAATTTCCAAAGACAACATTAGCCAATTTTGGTCTATACAAACTACCCAATAGCAAACTCAAATGAAGATGGGCAAATACTAGAATAGAAATACAAGACAGTCCATGTCCACAACAAGCTTCCTTGAGGACATCCTTCACATCTCTAAAGCTATTTTAGCTTGTGGTGTATACAATGATGATAAAAATCCTTCATTTAAAATAAATCAAACTTGTTTTTAAATGAATCTATCCAATTTTCTTATCTTTGCATACAAAGCCAAGTGGAATCTTTTCTAAAACGTTAACATTTCCTTGTGAATTACGCTCATCCATAGTAATAGTAAATTTTAAAAACATGTATATGTAATCCAAAGTACAACAAAAATATTATTGTTTGAAGAGGTGCAAAATGTATACAAATAAATGGGAAACCTTAAAATAAAAAAGACGCAAAACCCATAATACTCTCATAATTGAATTAAAAAGTAACAAAAACTGAGGTTAGGATTCATACAACTTTGTAACCTTTAAAATGGTAAATAAAAGGTGCATTTTGGCCTAGCAGCCCATACTTTAACTTGGAATACTAAAATGCAATGTAAGTGCAGGACCAACCAAAATTATCATGCAATTTAAATACATGGCCAACCAAAAACTGCTTAAATATTTAAAAATAAAAAATTAATGACTGAAATTTGGAGAATCTTGTGACTCGCCTAAAGTAACTATATTCACCAAAAATTCAAGAACAAAAAGTAAATTATATGAATTTCCAGATTATTGAGGTAATTATGTATCCTTGATCTTATAAAACTACAAGATTTGCCAATTAAACTATACTTCATAAAATATTTCATTCCTTAAAGTTTTCTCTGCATTATATAATTCAACAATGTGCAAGACCAAAAGAAACCTGCCTAACATAGAGATTTGGACATGCAAAAATCATGGGAGCATGTTTTATGGTTTTCAAGATTTATACCTGTTTCCCAATTTCAGCTTTAAGGAACTGGATATAAGCCTCTGCTTCTGCCCCACTTCTGGCTTTCATTACGGGTCTACCACTTGTATTAAATGCAATTTGCTTTTGTAAGTAAATACATTTCAATCTATCCACTTCCTCACATCCAGAATGCGATTCTTGGAATTTCTTCTGAAAAGCAAATATACATACATGCATATATAAACTTATAAAACCCATTAAAGTTGTTGATGCATAAACTATTTAAAATCAAGTAAATGGCATTACCATTAGTTCATCCTTTTTTGTTTGCAGCAACAGCAACTTTGATCTCTCATAAGCCAGCACTTTCTGCAACCACTTAACATATCCCAAACTGGAAGAAATAAAATGCAGGATGTCAAAATCCATAGTTAATGCATTCTGGTGGAAAAAAGTTCTCTGGTGCCAAGCCATGTAAGTAACAAAGCAAGCCCAAGGGGTTAGCTCAACTGGTTACCACCAATGTTGCTGGACATTCGGCTAGTTCTGTGCCAGCAGGTGCCCAGTTCGAACCCCCTAGATCAGGCACAGTAGTCTATGCCAACAGGTTTACTAGGAATGTCATCCACAAATGTAGGGAAGCATCCCTTCGGTTTCCCTATGAGATTTTCCTTGGAAAAAAAAATAACACAGAACAATGTTCTCCACCTTTTGTGATTAGGAAGAATTAGTTTGTTCTCCACCTCCAGGTGCTTTTTCCCATCCAATGCCTGAAAATGCATTACAACTGAACATGTTCAGATGGTAAAACAACTGTGCATCGTCTGAAGGGGAACACAGTTCCTCTGCCCTTCACCACACATATCATGAATAGCCTTAGATATCATCTTTTAAGTGAACTTTACAAAACGCTGATGCTATGCAACAACTACAATACCTGAAATTGCTGATTGCTCGAATTTTTCATCATATCCATGTCCTCTTGAAGCTGTTTCAGTGTATCTTGCAGAAGGCAAAGCTATGAACACACTTTCACTAAATATGTTAAAACCTTACCAAAACCTATAAATTCGCATTCCAAGACAGTGTGGAAGGGCCCTAGCTCATTCAGCTATCCTCCCTTTCAATAATTTCTATAAGTTTGAAACTAGAATGTTAACATGAATGGTCAAAAGCTGTAATTGGGAGGTAAAATCCAGCACACAATGGTACATTGTATAACAGTACAAAGAGATAATATATAATCTCTAACATGTACAATGAAAGTTAACAATAAACATAACCAGCGACATTTAAAAAGAGGATTAAATCTGGCCATAAATTATCATTCTAAAACCATGGTCAGTTAACAAGGGTTTATAAGAGCATCATCAAAAAATAGCATCCAAAACAAAGACCCAAACAGATTGGAATTGGCAAGTAATGCATCAACAAAAAATCTATGTCCCCTCATTGTATTCTTGAGGATCAAAGACAGAGAACTTACTTGTGGTCGTTGAAGGAAAAGAAAGCTTAAACATTCTTGCAACGTGCTGGGCTTGGTAATCAAAGGCGGACACAAGTCTTCTCCTTTAGAAAATTTGACAGGTGCCTGCATATCAATAAACAGAATTTTAAAAACATAAATAAATAAATAAAATTGAAAGAATCAAGATGCACAACACAAATGGATCTTACTAGGCCAACATATATCGCTGGGTGTGGTAATCTGGCAGTTAAGAGATACAAAGCACTTCCTCTTATCATTGCACAGGGGATTTGTCTTGCGAGGAATGAAAGCTTATTTGAGGACAGAATTATTCCAGCTTTACAATGTGCTACTCGGAGTATGAGCATTCTCAACATTTTCAAACAAACTAGAAAATGGGAAGCCTCCAAGACGGACAATTGTGGAAGATATTGATAGATCTGGGGCATAGGCTTATTTTGATGGTGCTGCACAAGGTGATCCACAGGTCAGTGGGGCAGGTGGAGTTATTTGTTTGGAGGACACTCATGTGCTTAATTTCAAGGCAGGCCTGGGCAGGGGCACCAACAACTTTGCAGAACTTATGGCATTGAAACAACCCTTGTGCTTGTAGCTGAAAAAGGTGTTACTAAAATTCAGATTTTTGAAGATTCACTAGTAGTGATAAATTGGTCGCCAGGGGGAGTAAATATTTTGGAAAAAAATTTGTTGAGGCCCATTTTTGAAGAGGTTCAGAATCTCAAAGCAGTCTTTAATTGTGCCTCTTTTCATCACGTGTACATAGAAAGGAATGAGCTGGCTGATGGGCTGTCCAAAGCTGGATTGCTGCTCGATCCTGGACAATGGAACATCTGGGAGCAATAGGAGGGTCAAGCCTTGGAATACGATCATCCTTCTTTTTACAAGAAGATAGTTAGGTTTGACTTAAACTGTTTATTTTGAAGTTGTAACTATGAAGATGTACCAAGTTTTTTCTATATGCATACCTGTGATGTGATTTTATATGAGTTGTTAGGAAGATGATGGAACATTGCTTAAGTGTTCCCTATCTGGGGAGATACAACTATACGAGGCATGGATCTGATGACATTCTAGACTGGATAAAGGAGACAGGCTGATAAGATTTACGATATGGATCCCTTATAAGGAATCAAGAACTGCTGTAAAAGCATCTAAAGAATGTAATTTTATTTTGCTGAATGAAATTACGAGTGGAAGAAAATCAACATACATTGCTCACTTTTGTTGGTGATGTCGCCATAACATACAGTGCAGGATGGGTTCTTGCAACAGAGGATTTTTTGATAGAATGCATCGGTCCTTTCAAATGGTCTACATATTCATTACCAATAAAACCAGGTTCTGCAGGCTTCCTTTCACAAATAGAGTCGTTGTTCCAAGAAGTTCTTATCAAGTTGTCCTTTTCATGAACCTCAATTTCTTCACTTTTCCGCTTCTTTCCATGACATCCCTTGCCATCAAATACTGGAGTTGAGAGGGTCTTTTCTGGATCATGAAGAAATTCATTTGTCTTGAGGCAATTATCTACTGTGGGATTTTTGGAGATCTTTAATTCCTTAGGAATATGATCAGTAGAACAATCTGAAATTTGGTGTTTCTGATATCTTTGCCAGTCTGTTATGTTTTCATGAGTTGAGCTCCATTCCCTTTGTGATAAGAACAACAAATTATTTCCATGATCATTTCTCTTCATGTCCAGTGGTACCAAGCTACTAGCTTCCTGCATTGTACATTTGTTACAAGTTAAATGCTGAGATAGTTTTGCTCATTCTTTAAAATCTTTGTTTTCTCATTGTGCATCTATAGCTTTGGCTGTAAGACCAAGCATGTATTTCTAGTGTAAGATATTACATTGCTGAAAGCATTATTTTGATCTTTAAAGATACATATTTGATTTGAGCACAGAATTGATGAAATTCTCCACAATTACATTGTCTTATACATCTCTTGCCTATTAGATTCCCACAATGCATGTGCCTTGCAAGCTAAACATGCAATAGTTGTGAATCACTTTTTGATAGCTACTCAGACTAAGCAACCCCAATAATATTTTGATACAAAAGATTTATTATCGAAATCACTATTTACAGAATGCAACTCAATTCCATTGTTTAAAACCTAATACTTTTAAATATATCTTCTCACCTCTTCATTCATTGCTCTTGTATTTGAATGTGTATACCGTTTCACTGAACTAGATTGTTTGATAACAGAGCCCTCGGCCTTTGTTGGAGTGAAGTGTGCACATATTTCTTGGAGTTTTCCTGAACCTGATTGTTTGGTAACAGAATGCTCGGCCTTCAATGGAGTGTACCAAGCAGGTATTTCTTGGAGTTCTACTGAACCAGATTGTTTGACAACAGAGCCCTCAGCCTTTGTTGGCATGAAGTGAGCATGTATTTCTGGGAGCTTTGCTGAACCTGATTGTTTGGCAACAGAATGCACGGCCTTCAATGGAGTGTAGCAAGCATGTATTTCTTGGATTTCTACTGAACCAGATTGTTTAACAGCAGAATCCTCGTATTTATAGGAAAATAGATCCTTTTCAGTCCCCTCCTTTCCCATTCCCTCGCTGTTCACTCTTTGAAGGAAAAAAGATTCTTTCCGGTTCTGTCCTTTACTATTCCCTTGGTTTTCACTCCTTGTGTGAGAAGAACTGTATGCATCATTTTCTAATGAAGATTCAATTAGTCCATAGCTGTGCTTTGCCGTTAATTCTGGATTGGTTTTTGATTTTCCTTTATTGTGGTTATTACCTGACATAATTTCAGACATAGACCCCCTCAATTCTACATTGACGGGGTCCTTTGGCTCTATGCCCACTTCTGCGTCCCAGAACATTCCTTTCTGTTTTTGTTGCTGTTCCCCCTCAAACTGAATAAAAGAAGAGTCATCTACAGACATTACTTTGGTATCTTTATTCTGCTTAGCTGGTGCAGACTCAATGCTAGACTGCCTAATTTCTGTATGCAGTGTCGCTTTGGTGTCATCATAGTGTCTTGTCGTAATGATCTCAGCACTGGGTCCATGTACTTCATCATCATAGCTCTTTAATTCTCTTCTCTGACCAGGGCTACGTAACCCCAATTGTTGTTGCTGCTGTTTCACTCCTTCATCTGGTGTCAACTTGATGTCTTCTTTGTTATTAAATAACAAGGTCTCAATGGTGTTTTTGCCAGTTCCAGAAACAATCTCACTGGTAGACAGGCTTATTTCTCCATATGGTATCAATTTGGTATCTTTGTTGTTCTGAGTTGACAAGGTCCCAATGGTAGCCCTCTTCACTAGCGCCAATTTGGAATCTTCATCAGTCTTAGCTGAAAAGGTTCCAATAGTGTTCCTGCCATTTTTGGATGGAATCTCAATACTAGACTGTTTTACTTCTTCATCTGGCATCAACTTGGCATCCTCACTATTCTTAGCTGGCAAGGTGCCAATGGTAGGTTGCAACTCTGAAATTTTTTGTGCCAGCAATGAGTCTAAATCAGGATGCATGTTTGCGAAATCAAATTTAAATTGGTTTTCCCCAGTCATCCTCATATCCTCCATTCCTTCGGCATTACCCAAGGTATCATCATCAGAAACAAGTTGCCGTGAAACCGGTTGTTTAGGCTTGGTAAGAACCATGGAATTCGCTTGTGGAGGCCTCCCAATCTGCCCTACTGGCGTTTTGAAGTCTTCTGTTGCAGGTGTCCTCCCTTCAATTTCCACTGCAGGTGTTCTGAGTTCTTCCATGGGATTGACACACTCTTTGTCAGGGACCATAAGCTTACCAAATTGCAGAGAAAATGTTGTGCAGTCCAATGTAATATCATCTGTCACAGGAGAACGGGCACTCATTCCAGGTGCAATGTGCCATAGGGAAACTGGCCCAAAGAACTCTCCTTCTGCACTGCAGAAACCCATCAATGATGCTTATTACACAAAAAATCAGACAAATGCATAAATGTGCTATATTTATACAAATGTTTATGTGCATATGTTCAATTAGAAGAGAAGATAAAGGGCATCAATTCATACCGTGTAGAAATCAACTCATTTAAGATAGTCATTATGCAGTGGCATCCATTAGTTCATCCAAGGAAAAAAAGCTAATAAAGTTATAGAAACTCTATCGATGCAACCATTAAATACTTGCAGAAAATAGAAGGCATACAATCCCAATTGATAAGCACAGCCAACAGTTTTAGCTTTCTATGTCACTGATGATGAGTCGAGTGTCCACTCGAAATTTTGGACATTTCAAAACTCCACAGACAGTTCTGATCCAAAAGTTTCTCTAGCAAGTTTTGGTTGAGTTTGCAGATTCAATAACTTACCATGTCAAACAAATTTGCAAAATTGTTTAAAATAAACAAAGCTAAATTGCCTTGTACTATTTCTAGCGGTACCAAATAGTAGATAAACTAAAAGTACTTATAATGACAGCTGAAGGGCAGAAAAAGATGACATATGCTTTGCAGAATACATCAGTAATATTTAAATGTTAATCAGATCATGTATTCATCAAACTTTCAAGTTATTTCACCAAAAGGCGCTTTTAAAAGTACAGCTTTTCTGAAAACTATAACTGACATAATCCCAAAAGCGCAGGAAAATAATATAAACAAAAAAGTATAAAAAATCGGGATTTTACATATTTTCACCATCTATTTCTGCGGTGAACAATATCCTTTGCAGAGGCAACCTCTTGTAAGATAAAACACCAGTCACAATGTTATTTGTTATTCTCTTCATCGTAATGAGAACAGATATTGGCTTTATCTTACACTGTAATCAGTTTTAATCAATTCAAACTGTCAAATTGCAGAATTCTAATGTGGCAATTTATGCTAGTATAAAAAGGTATGCGAAAGCACCATCTGGAACTGACCTTCGCCGGGTGTTCCTCGGTCAGACATGCTACCAGGAGTATCTGCTTCATGAACAAATTGCTCAGATTCATTTTCTTGCAAACCAGATGTTGGTGTCGACTGCAGGTGATCATCAAAATCTTCATCCTGTAATAACTTGAGACTAGGTCTCGGGGAACCACCTGGCAGTGTCCGAACCCTGTCTTCTCCAGTGTTGGGTTTATTATCCGGGGGTGTTTCATAGTCTTCATCTCTATCAAAAACATGCACGGAAGTTATCTCTGCAAAGCTCACTCGTCTTGGCTTTTTCTTTTTCTTGAGACAGGACTCCTGATCAAGCTCTGTTGAAGATATCTCATCTCCATCCTTGGCAACATGAGTAGTATTCTCATTCTCCACCAATTCCATGGTGACAAAATCGATAAATCTCGAACCCCCAGATACTCCAAAACTAAACAATATTCTTCGGGACGCCTGCAGATTTAATCAAAGCTAATGAATTTTCTGGTGCCCTTGAAAAAATAATTAATAGAATTCAAACACTAAACCAACAATAGTCTTCGGACCCCACTATACCCTGCATATTTAACCAAAACTGATCAAATTCTTAAAACACCAATTCATAGAATTCAAACCCTGAACCGGTTCATCCCACCTCAAATCCTTCAATATTTGGAATCTCAGACGACGGGATGCAACGACACAAAACCCATTGCAAAGACCTTCAGCACTATTGAATCCATTGAACCTTGTAAACCCCACAACTAGCATCAGAATCATCGAATACATGTGAATCCCACCCATGGCATTGAAATCCTTAAACCCTGGCCAACCCCACCAATAATGTTGAAAATTTTAAACCATTGTCATGCCAAACAATAATATCAAAACCCTTAAACCTTGAAATGCTGGAAACCTTTGGAACTTAAACAATACAACCCTCATAAGTCCACCCAATTCCGTTCAAATCCTTCAATCTCTCCAAGCATCCGAGCCCTTATACCTGACTCGAACTCTGAGATTCAATTTGTGATGAATTGAACTGAAATTGCCAAAACAAAACAGAGCAAAAGAAAGCTTACCTCGTCCTTGTGCAGATGAAAATTTTAGCTCCAAATCCACTGAAACACTGTTAATAATGGTGAGTTAGTATTGTAGTCAGATGGGTACACGCAATTTAAAATGAAGCGCGGGAAATGTTTTGAACGTTATCAATCTACAATATATTTAAATATATCTATAGGTGAGGTTATATATCGATTACACTCGAGGTAACATGGAGTACGGTACCGGCTAACCATACTAATAGGGTGTTGACAAGTGGATGTGTCTAGCCTGTGTTTTGTGTTATATTGTTGGCATTTTATATGGACTAGCACAGTGACTCAAAATCGTGGCTGATGAACGTCGAAAGATGCGGATAGAAAATGAAACGCACAGCCAGAAAATGAATCGCACAACCAGAAAATTAGCGTCTACAGTCAGCACAGCCAGCGTGCTAAATCCAAAGTTTAATCATTTAAACGTGGCAATCATATAGTGCTACAGTAATTTCTTAATATGATTAGGTAAATGTTAAAAGGTAAACAGGTTAACGGATGCATTCAAAAATACAAGGAAGTTATGAAGAGGAAATCACATTCATTGATTTGGTGGGACGACTAAGAATATGCCAGCATCTTCAATTGTTAGCCATCATATTAGAATTTTAGATTAAAAGGTGATTAATTGTGCTCATTGTCAATAGGTGTACGCCTTTTAGCGTAATTATGATTATATAGTTTATTGGGGTGCTATGGCATGGAGTAGTGGTGGTAAATAGGTGTAGGTAGGGTTGGAATTTGTATTACTTTTTTCCCTTCAAGAGATTTTATTATTATCTTTTTTTTTGGTATTGAGATCCAGTCAAATTGTTGGGCGGAGAGGGTCTCATACACCAATTTACACCAATTTTGTGTATGGCTTGGTCGTGACCTTAAAAATAGATTATTATTATTAATAAATTAACTCTTCAATAATTATGATTAGGGAAAACTTTCAATTATATGTAGTGAAGACAAAAACACACCACATGAGACAAAAATAAATAATTCAATGGCAAAACAGAGCCATACGTTGAGATTTATAAGATTTATAAAATAGAGAGGTGGGTGAGTTTTCTTCTTCTCATGAGAATTTTCTTCTTCTTACCACTCTAACACCACATTTTAAATTTTTCATTCAAATTTAAAAAATAAAAATAAAAATTGATTTCCTAAAAAAATCTCTATTCTCAATATCAATCCATTCATAAACTACCTAAACTATTTTTCCCAAAATCTAATTATTTAATCTTGTGCAATGTTATTACTACATTCTTATGGAATAGGTATCGAGTATAGTATCACAGATACATACTAGTTTTTATACTTCTGGGAGTTTTTAAATTTTGTTAGGGTTGAAACAATATTAACGTAGTTTTTATACTTCTAGGAATTAAACAAATGCATATGTAAAAAATAAATTCTTAAAAAAACATTATCGAGAGGAACCTAGTTGTTAAATGGTTTTTTAAATTTTAACCCAAACGAATTTTCAATAGAATGACAAAATAGAAATGAAAATAGAGAATTCAAAATTGTTCAATGTACCTCAAATTCAATCCTTGAATATTGTAAAAAAATCCATCTCTTTCGTCGAGGCCAAGTATTGAGGAAGAGGAATTTGGGTTTGACTAGACTAAAGTCCGAAAGTGTGTGATTTTATTAGTTTTGCGACCCAACCAAATAAGGGTAGTGGGAGGGAGCTTTCGGCAGGCAACATTGAAGTAGTAGTTAAGGGTAGTGGGAGGAAGCTTTCGGCGGGGTGGGCTGACGTAAAGTTATGGTGAGTTCAAGTGTTTGATCCATAGTGGGAGCAAAATTCAGAAGTTCCACCCATATTTCTACCCCTGAAATACCCCTTGCTCTATTGATTTCTGCAACAAGATTTCCTAAAAGCTCAAATGTTGGTTTCTTCTTTTCATTTTGTAGCTTTCATATATTGAAAGGCGGAGTCAACCAGGTTGAGCCCCTCTAGCTATTCAACAAGAATTGTGGAATTCGAAATCGGTATGTAAATGGTTGACAATGGATTGTGGTGAATACAGAACGAAGGTGGGTGATTTGTGTTGTAACAGTTACTATTGCATTAACCACCACCAGTTTCCATTGGAAATTTGTATATAAATGGTTGACAGAGGATTGTAGTGAATACAAAACAGAGGTGGGTGATTTATGTTGTAACAATTAATATTACATTAATGACCACCTATTTTCAAATCAATTGAGATGATAGATGGAAATTCCAAACTTGCCCGCATATATCCTCGGATCCCCCTTGTCGATAAAAATTAATGACAGTTTACAAACATTAATAAACGTCATAAATACGATCCAAATATTTGGTTGTTTGTTCGATAAGACGGTTTGATAAAAAAATTACACCGTATTTGATGGGCAAAATGCCTCATGATGAGCATTTTGCCCATCAAATTCCAACCCTGGTTGTAGGTCAATGGGTTAGTGTGGGGTTTAATTTTTATTAAGGTATTGGTTCAAATTTTGTGGCTTTCTTTGTGGTAAATTAGCCCTACTCAAATGAGTCCATTTGTGAAAAACAAGTTGTGGTAGTAGATGTTTGTAGATCAATAGTAAAATATATTGTGAATTTTCAATGATTTTAGTTGATTTAGAATTGGTAGAATTTTTATCAAATTTAGAATCTTTGTAGAATTTTTATCAAATTTAGAATCTTTGTAGAATTTTTATCAAATTTATCACAAAAAAAGAGTTCATTTGTTGCAAGATTAGCTTACTTTCCGTTAACATCTTGGACATTAAACTTATGTTCTATAATATTTATCATTCTCCGTAAATATTTATATAACTAATGAGAATTCCTCTAAAATTTGATATACACATGTAGTTATAAAACTCTAGATTGTATATATTTTTCAATAATTAATACTTGTAAATAACCTAAGTTCCTTTATGTTTAATATACACATCGAGTTTGCAAAATTTGAGATGGTATGTCTTAATTTTCAACATTTAATACTTCTAAACAAGCTCCTTAAGGATGGAAAAAATTGGTCCAGTGTTTGAGTAGAACTTGCAAACTACATTGCATTGCACCTTTGCCCTAGTCATCGCCACACCCATCCTCGACTCTATTTTACCTCTCAGCCATGGATCTAGGAGGGGGAAGGTATGCAAATTCCCCTACCCCCTTAGTGAAAGCATTAGCCTTCTACCATTGGTCTCAACTCTGTAAAATCAGGAAAGAAATCCCCTCCCTCAAAATCTACGAGGAAATCATATTTGATTCCTATTGTGAAGATGCCCCCATCCACCTCCCTGATGAAGGTAATTGTCATAGCAGATAGAGCCCTTATTAGACAATTAACTGATATATAACCTTCACCTATAGCCATGGAGCAATGGGTTAAAAAACACTAGTCAATTCTACTCAAAGGTAAGCTTTTGTGTTACTTCTACGACAAAGGATTCTATGTTAACCTATTCAAACTTACGGAGGACAAGGATCTATTGTTCATGATTGACCCTTATTTCATGGGGCAAAGGGGGCTGTACTTTAACAAGTGGACACTCGATTTTGACCCATAAGTGAAAGTGCCTTCAATAATTCTCGTATGGGTCAAGGTTCCACACCTTCCCCTTCACCATTGGAATGATGACTCCTTGTCTGCAATAGGGAATTCATTGGGGAAGTATATATACAAATTAGCTGCAAAAGGAATGTTTATATGCACTCGAAACTGTAGAAGTGGATTTAGAGAAGAGTCTCGGAAGCAATCAACCTCACCTTGGATAACTAAACATGTCCACAAAAGTTGGACTATGAACTATAGTCCTTCGAGTGTGAAATATATCATGAATATGGGCATTTTGTTAAGGATTACAAGTCACATATTACCCCTCCTCGATAGCCCCCCCAATATTAAGATAAATGGCAAAGTGTAAAGTGCTTCTCTAGATCTAAATAGCATGTTCCATATGCAACCCCAAAAAGTACTCCGTTGAGGAATTCAGAGCGGCCAATTTCTCATTAACCCTTCACAAAAGGTAAGTCGTTAACCTCCTCTAATAGTTTTGATTATCTCTCCATTCCTAATTACTTCATCCCTCAACCCCCCTAGGCCACTCCACCTTCAATCCCTTCCAACTCCTTCATCCCCTCTCCAACCCTACCCTCTTTCCAACCCTTGGAGCCCATATTGATCCCTTTGGTAGCTAGTTAGAACCCCCTTTATTCTCCTCATTCTTCTACCACGCCCCTCCCCCCTCCTTCAAGCCCTTTACAACATTTCTCACTGGAGGAGACACAAATGAATCTAATCAAAGTTGTGATAAGGAAAAAGGCGTTATAGGGTGATGAGGAAGACAAAAAACCAGAAGGTGAGCTCCCCAAAAAGCCTAGTAGCAAAACACATGAAGAAAGGAGAGAAGAAGACACAACAAGAGACAAGAACCTAAGAAGGCAATCTACCATAGAAAAATCCCTCGATGATGGGGCAGAACCCCCCTCAGTTAAGAAATGAAGATTGCCTCTTGGAATTGCAAAGGAATAGGTAGCAACATTAAGCTAGGATCAATGAGGAATCTCCTTAAATCAGAAAAAACATGGCTTATTCCTACTCTAGGAAACAAAAATGGCAGAAAGCAACATGGTGAATCTTAGTAATAAACTATGGAAACACAATAATAGTATCACAATAAGGTCCAGAGGAACATGAAGATGCCTATGCACCCTTTGGGATCCGATATTTATAGAGTTGCAACAAGCTCACTACATAGCATTGGATCTTCATCAAGTTCGCGTGGAAACAAACAAGTAAAATGATACAGTTGTATAATATCTATGCTCCAGTGCATTACTGGGAAAAACATATCTACTAGAACAATCTAAAGGTCTATGGGGAATCCATTTCAATGAGTTGCAAGTCATTGGTTGGCGACTTAAATATGGTTATATCACCAAATGAGAAGAGGGGAGGAGTGTATATTCAAGATTCCACAAGGGAAATGGTGGATGATATTATTGCAGGTTGGGATTCATTTGATCCAATACCCATTAGAGGAAAATTTACAGAGGAAAATAAGAGGCTGGGACCAAGTCATATAGTGAATCATCTTGACCATTTTTTAGTTCCTAAATTGCTCCTCCTAAAACCCCTACAAATATTATTCATGTTGTCTCTTTATATCACAATCCAATTTTGATGTCCCTCATTCGAGACCATAACTATGACCCATCCCATTCAAATATAGCAAGATATGGTTCTGAGACCCACAGACAATGGGACTGATAAAAGATGCATGGAATTGATGTATTCAAGGGTCGCCTTTTTATGGCTGGGAAGAAAATATCCACAACGGCAAGCGAATATTGAAAGAATGAGCAAAGCCACACTACACTTATGTGTCAAAAGGAACAAGAGGATGTCCAAAATCCATGGTGATCCCTTCAATCCAAACAAGGAACCTAGGAGAGCACCCAAGCATCACAAGTGGAGGATGGGATGACAACTCAAACATTGTATCAAGCCTACGGGAAGGAAGAAGAACAATGGAGGTTGAAATCTCAAAGTCTTTGACTAAAGGTTGGAGATAAGAATACAACCTTCTACCATAAGCAAGCACACGCGAGGCAACTTTAAATCATGTATAAGAAACCACCATAGAGCAGGGGACAAAATTAACTTCATTTCAGGAAATCAAGGAGGTGGCATATTCTCATCTCAAACAACTCTACTTTGAGGACTCTCTATTGGATGAAGATGTTGTCCAATATCTTGTTATATGCATCACCTCCTTCGTCATAAAAGAGGTCAATCAACAACTAATGAAGAGATTAGATTATGACAAAATGCTCAAGGCAATCTGAGAGCTAGAATCAGATAAGGCCCCTGGGCTAGATGGATTCACAATACATTTTCACATGGTATGATGGCACATATAAAGCATGACCTACACCAAATGTTGAACAGGTTACAAGTCAAAGACAAGTTGGGTGGGTGTAGAGCCTACACCCTACTTCTTGACAATACATAATAAACTCCATGGTGACATGAATTTAAAACAACAATAAGTAAGCATGATAACAATAATTGCTATGATATGTTTGCAATTTCATCACATAGGGATTTCGTCATTTATACACCACGACAATAAATTACTAATTCAAACCCTTGGTTTTCAAGCATGCTTAAAACAACAATAACTCACCAAAACACCAAAGTTTAATATATAGTAAATGCAACAATTCACTAAAGAATAAATGTACAAACACATCAACTTGACTCAACTATATTGTGGATTTTGATCTTGATTTCCAAGCTCTGCTTGCCCAAACTTTAGGTTTATTTAGTCTGTAGTGTAGCTAGGGGGAACAATATGGGGTACTCAGGGAGGTACCTGAGGGGAATAGTAGTAGATAAGTATTGTTATGAATAAAGGCCACTTTTAATAAATAAGGCCTAGTGTGAATGCAATAAATGTAAGAGGACTTACTAGAAGGTTCCTCCTCTAGAATGTTCTTAGGTGGTTGATAACACTATATAAAGGGGTTCAAGCAATGTAATGAGGGAGTTGTGAAGTATTTTATGTGGAGTAGTAGTTCATTAGGGGGTTTCCCCCTCGAAGAGGCAAGTGAATGTTGATTTAAAAGACCGTTTTACGGTCTTCGGGTCAACCTCACAAGGATATGAACCCCCCTGCATTTTTAGAGAGGTGGTACTCCTATTGTTCTTATAATTCCAAGAAAATAAAATGTAACAAAACAAAGTCTGAGAAGGACCAGACTTAAATATTTACATTCACAACACTTGAGATTTTGGGACCAGTTGTTTTAAAAGAAACTCATTTGTACGATATTTACAATGTAAATAGATAAAATGCATACATAATATAAAGGAATGATATGTCCATCACAACATTCATCATAAATTTTAATAATACCACAAATAGAGAGAACAGGAAATGGACCGCAAATAAAATAGAGCTTAAAATTATCATTCCATGAAGCACTAAAAAGATTATGATAGATAAAACATTTGGTAACTCAAGCTTCTGATCAAAGTCTTTGAGAATATAGTAATGTAATATCCCAAGTAGCTCTCTTGGAGTCTCAAAAATAATAATGAGTCTTTAAATACAAAGGTAAATGTCTTTAAAGAAAGTAAAATGCATTTTCTCTTCAAAGAGGACTGGGATTGGCTCTCGCGGACCATAAAATGAAAAGACCTGGAAGATGAAAGAAGGACAACCAAGAATCATCCTAAATCCCACAAAATATTGAGAAGACAAAAGCAACATGACAAATGATTGTAGCAGAAATGTACAAAAGAAAAATTGAAAGGGTATAGTTTATGTTTGACTCACTGTGATGGAGAAATATCGTTGCCTTCACTTGATTGCCGCTGGCTCCTTTATAAGTACATGTTGTGGTTGAGGTGGCATAAAAACTTTAACTGTTTCTTGATTTTTTGGTTCAGTAATTTCGACTAATGCCTTTTTCAACCATTCCTTAATGTACTCTCTTAAAGGTTCCATGGTAATTTCATGTTTACTTTTAATCTCAAATAACTGACTTTCAAATTCCCTCAGATCTAGCTCTGATTGATGCAATGTGTCATCCATCTCATCATTTCTGTTGATATACATAACTAACCATTTTTCAACTTCACCTTCAGAAAATTCTATGGTTTCGATAAATTTGTTAGCCCAAGCAACTTTTAGTGCTTAAGTTGTCCCATTAAATACTATTTGGTTAAGATCACAATATCCATCAATAAATTGGGACCATCTAATTCCTTGGCAAGACTAACAAGTTTAAGGAATAGATCACTCTTTATATTCTTTAGGGCCTCGGTTTCATTTATCATTTCTCTTAACTCTTTAATTTTCCTCAACCAACATGCATTGATCTACTTCATATGGTAAGGCGAAGGAAGTTTTTGTTCCTTTCTCTGGGCTTCATTTAAACTTGAGACTTTCGCTGAAAATGTGTTCACGACTTCCTTGAAAAATCCTTCATCATTTTCCAAATCTTTCTGCATATATTCTTTGAAATTCTCTATTATGGAGGAAAAACTAACAATACTTTGAGCAAGCTCCCAAATTTCTTGAATTATATAAACTCTTTTTTGTATGGCATCACCAACATATTTTCTTACATCTTGCAATAAACTTGATGAGCTTTTGTATTTCATAATGCTTTCGGAGATCTCCTCCAATTCAAGTATAGGTTGAATAGAACTCAAAGGTTCTAGAAACATTGGTCCTGGTAACGAAGCCACTTCTAATTCTTTTACCCTTTTCTTTAATTTCAAATTCTATCTTTCCATTTTGTCAATTGATTGTATTAATGCATCTCCAGTAGCTCCATGAAAGTCTTCAATTTTAGATGGTGCTACTCCATCCAAGTCAATTGAAGATTTCCATCATTTTGATGACTTCTTATTCTTGGTATTAACTTTTTCTAACAATAGTTTTTTTGTTTCACGATTGTATGTTGTATGGTACATAGTGACGGATTCCTCTTCAAATATATCAGGATCCTAGGTCATAATAGCATCAACAATTTCTCTCGTCTCTAACGACCTTTGCGTAGACCATGTAGGTTCTTCAATAAGCTCATCCATGTCCATTGCACGGGGACTTTCCTAGACTTTTGATGTGTTTATTTCCACTGATGATAGATTTATTTTTATTTTTATAGGAGTGTATGCAATATGTGTTTTCTCAAGGCTTTTCCTTGGTGGGTTTTTATCTCCATCGTCATCTGAGCCTCCAACTGGTGTTTTTATAGTATCCATTCCATTGGTTGTGCTCTTCATTCTTGATGGAGTGCTTCTTTGAGACATTTTTGGCGAGTTGGGATTTCCATTCGTTGTTTCTCTGCCATATTGTTTGTGTCCATCATTTGTATTATTTACTTCTCCTGTATCATTTGAATTTTGGTAGGCCGTTATTTCTCGGAGATACAAGTTATCTCTGCAACCTTCTTGGAACTATTCAATTCTTATGAAGTGTGAATAATAACCCACTAACTGCATATGTGTAGTGAATTTGTTATCTAGGTCAAAACCTTCAACAAGTTTGGCTTCCTTCAAACCCATATGTTCATTATGTCCCGCCAACTCCTTCAGGTGAGTTATATGTTTAACAATGCAATCCCCAATTTTCCATGGTAGGGGTATAGATTGTCTTTTCCTTTTTTCATGGAAGAAGTGGGCCCAAGTTTAGTATTGTTTGCATACTTCTCCAACAAGAGTTTATCTTATGTATAAAATGGTAAAAAAGAAAGGCTTCTCCTTACTACCAAATATTCTGATTACAGAAAATTCTTCGGCCAACTCATAAATCCTTTTTCCAGTGAGAAAGGAAGTTGCTTCTAAGGATAGCCTTGACGTGCTCTGTTAGAATATTAACCTTTTGAATTATGAGATGAAATTGGCATGAACTGGGTAGAAACTGTATCGGGATTTATGTCTATACAAAATTGAATACCATGCATAAATTGGTTCTAACTTAAAATCCACATGTTTTTCCTAAGGCAAATCATAAAAAACATGGCCATAAACAATGGCGAAAATGAGGTAAGAAGCCATATAGAACTTATGGGTCTTTTTGACGTTATTCGGCTAGAAAGAAATTTCACTTGAGATGAGATAACCCCAATCGATGATAACTTTTTCATACAGGGCATAATGCATAACGTATATAACATTTCTAGTTACAAACATAATAGATTCCAAACAGAGAATGCGGGAAAATATCCAAACAAATTCTCTGCACGGGTACTTTAGCAAATCTACCTCGATTCTAGAAGTACCAGGGTTACAGGTTGGATCTTCCAAATAGTTGTTCAACGGTTTGTTCCCTCCCTTGTGTTGCTTCAAAAACACATCAACTTCTTCTCTCTTGAATCACATAGTTGGTGCAGGGAGTCGTAGCATTTTGGAAAATGTTGAAGGAGCTAGAGAAATGGGTTGATGACCTTGCATTTGAATTATTCTTCATTTAGAGACAAATTTGTCTGCACACCATTGCACAATCTCTTTCATATCAATTACTTCCAAAACACATTATGTCAATGCTATTCCCTGGGTCCAGATTAGGTTCAACTTCTTCTCAGCTGGAGGAAGAGACTTGTAGTGCTTCTATGCCCTGGACCACTGGAATTGTTGATCTTCATGACACGGTGTGTTCAATGTATCTCCACAAAACACTTCCTTCTTCTTACTTGACTTATTCTTAGTAAATGGGTGTTGAAGAACACAAAAATGAGCATACTTGGAAAGACGATCAACTACCACCATGATGATTGACTTATTGCCTGATTTAGGTAAACCAACAATGAAATCCATAGAGATATCCCTCCAAATAGTGGGTGGAATCGGGAGCGGTTGTAGTGTGCTCGAAGCTTTGATTGTTTCTCCCTTGTTGCGTTGACAGACATCACATTCCACCACAAAAGTGTGAACATCTTGTTTCATACCATCCTAGAAAAAAGAACGTTTGACCCTGTCATAGGTTTTTGTAAACCATGAGTTCCCAGCTATGGGTGTAGCATGAAGCTCAAAAAACACCGTGGATTTAAGTTGTGATTGTTTACTTAAATACATACGACCTTTGTAGTGAAGCTCATCATTGTGCCTAGAGTACCCTAGGGAAATTGGAGAATTGTCTTGCAATTGTTGGATCAGATGCAAAATTTTGGGATCTTGCACCCATTCCTGGCGAACAACTTGGAGCCAATCTGGTACAATGAAGGATAGGGGAAAAAGAGACCCTTCATCTTCATATTTTCTTGAAAGAGTGTCAACAACCACATTGTCTTTTCCTTTCTTGTAAATGATCTCATAATCATATCCAAAGAGCTTAGTCACCCATTTTTGTTGCTCCGGGGATGAAAGGCGTTGCTCCAAAAAATACTTGAGGCTCTGATGATCAATGTTAATTTGGAAGCATTTCCCCAATAGATAAGGGTGCTAGATATCCACTATATGCAAAATATCCAACATTTCCTTTTCATGGATTGATTGGCCCAAATGTCGCTCTGGCAGTTGTTTGTTGGTAAAGGCCAAAGGATGACCATATTGCATAAGGATTTCTCCAATTCCTCTCCTAGAAGCATCACATTCCAGAAAAAAGGTATTTGTGAAGTCATGAAGGGCCAAGGCAGGAGTGGTGCACATAGTCACCTTCAAGGCTTGAAAGGAATGATCAGTTGTTGGAGTCCAAGTGAAAGAATGCCTTTTAAGGAGAGCAGTGAAAGGCGCCGCAATCTTTCCACAATTATTAACAAACTTATGATAATATACAGTTAAACCCAGAAAACCATGCAAGATTTTGAGAGTCTCGGGGCAAGGCCAATCCTGCATAGTTTCAATCTTCTTAGGGTCCACCCTAACACCCACCTTGCGAACAATATGACCCAAGTACTCGAATTTCTAGGCTCCAAAAGCACATTATATTCTTTGAGGAAAAGTTGGTGCTGAGAGAGTAGATGAATAATTCGATCCACATGAGCAAGATGGGTTTTCTAGGTTTTACTATAGATGAGAATATCATCAAAGAAAACTAAGACAACATGATGGAGAAAAGGAAAGAAGACATGATTCACGAGGCTTTGGAAAGTGGAGGGAGCATTACACAAGCCAAAGGTCATGACCAAGAACTCATAGTGGCCCTCATGAGTTCAAAATGCAGTCTTAGGAATGTATGTCCTTTTCATACGTATTTGATGGTAGCCAGAATAAAGACCAAGTTTAGTAAAGAACTGGGCACCACTTAATTCATCCAAGAGATCATCAATGACATGAATGGAAAAGTTTTCTTTGATGGTGAGTTTGTTGAGGGCGTGAAAGTCAAGACAAATGCACTAAGAGCCTTCTTTCTTAAGTACCATGACCACAAGAGAAGAACAAGGGCTAGTACTAGGACGGATAACGCCTACAGTGAGCAATTCTTGAATAATTTTCTCAATTTCATTTTTCTGGGAAAACGGAGGATGATAGGGATGAACATTAGGAGGAAGGTTGTTGGGGAGGAGGGGAATGGAGTGATAATGAATGCCACGGGAAGGAGTAAGTTCCTGTGGAGTGGAAAAAAACAACTTGATGTTTGGAGAGGGTGGATTGGAGGTCAGGAGGCACATAGGGTGTCTTAGTGGCTTGAATGGAATGGAGTTGTTCAATAATGTTGGAATGACCTTTATTGAGGAGATTTTCCATGCCATGAGAACTGATGATCTCAGGGGAACGTGTTGTGATTCCTTGGAACTTATACTGTTGGCCCTCCTGGTTGAATTGCATGGTTAATTCCTTAAAATCCATGAGAATGGGGCCCAGAGTCCTTAACCATTCGACACCCATCACAATGTCACAACCACCCATGTCAATAACAAACATATGATATTTCATGTGGTACTGACCTATTTGGAGACACACATTTTCACAATGCCCCTCACATTTCATGGACCCACCATTGGCAATCATGATTTGAAAGTTGTCGACTGCACGGATATAACAATTAGTTTCTTGGGCAATGCGGCGATGAATAGGTAGAGGCTTGGCCATAGGGGGGGCCTCTACCTATTCTTCGGAAACATCCTCAGAGATGGCCATAAAAAGATTTTGTACCTTACACTTGTGACCAGGAAAATATTTTTCATCACAATTATAACAAAGGCCCTTGAGTTGGCATTCAACCATTTCTTCCTGGGTCAATTTCTGAATCTTTAGTGGAGTGGAAGGAGGAGTGGGAGTGACTAGTTTAGGGCGAGGAATAAAGGAGAGCTTTCTAGTTTGAGAAGAGACAAGTTGTTGTGCTTCCTTATCTCTTCTAGTAGCTTCCATCCAAATCTGGGGGCGATCCATGAGGACATGGGCACAGATCTCATCCTCGAGGCCACTGATAAAACATTCTCAGAAAAAATCATCAAACATGCCCTCCGTGCGGAAATCCAATCGCTCAAAAGCAGCTATAAAGTCTTCCACCGTGCCAAATTGTTTCATCTTTGTCAAATGGCCTAAATGGTGGGTTTAAGTGTCAAAGCGTTCATAAATCTCTGCAACAAATTGTGTCCAAGCCACATACCCTTGGTGAGCATTTTTTCTCCATTGCCACCATTGCCAACATTCTTGATATAGATGAAGAACACCATACCAGAGTTTGGCCAACTCATCTGTATTGTCGTACAAAGAGAAATAGTCTTCCATTTGAGTTACTCAGCCAGTGGGATCCAAGCCATCAAATTTGTTCACATCCACTCACGAAAGGCGTAGGTCACACTGAAAGTGATGGGGCTGAAAAGTATGGGAATTGGAGGAAGTTTCACCTTCGGGGTGCAAAGGTGAGTCGGAGGAGGGAAGGTCTCCAATGATATTCAACTTGGCATAGATATGGCCAGCAAAAGATTCAAGCTGGGTAGAGAGGTCATGTTTCAAGGTTTCCATTTTTGCTTGCTTCGATGGTGGAATGCATTTTGTTATTGATTGTGGTAATATTGGCACTGAGCTGCCACACTTCCTTCTGGGCCTTTGCGAATTCAGAGGACAAGGTATTGAGGTGGGCTTCAAGATATTGGCTATGGGTGTGGTCCATGATGAAGGGGGGAACTGGAAAGGGGGCGGGTGGGACCACACAGAAAATGGGTTATGGGTGAAGGGTATCACGACGATCAGGGCAACGAGGGGAATCCAATGGGGTAAGTCCCAAATAAGGGGGTCGAGTCCATGGAAGAAAAACAAAATTGTTGAAAAATGATAGGTATGACTGTGATGAGGGCGAAGATAGGAATCTAATAGGATAGGGCTTGCCCTGTGCTATAGCTCTCTGATATACGTGCGGGGTCCAACAATAGTACTCAGACCAATATCTCAGGGCACTAACTAAGGAGGTTAGAGCGTGACCTTATCCATACTACCCGACTACCCAGGTACTAGAGTGTATCTTCCTGAGTGTTGTTCTCGGTGGCACTATAACAGTCAGGCGGCCAATTGGTTTATCTACGGAGGGCTTCAGGATATCAAGGTCAATCTGTATACACGCGTTGTTTGATGCGCTACCACTCGAAGGGGTATAAACAAGGGTTACAAGGGTGGTCAATAATGTGTTCTTAAGTACCGCTTGTATTTCTTGCGTGTATGCTTCCCCGAGCTTGGATTTATGCATTGAACGACAAATCTTTGTAACTTTAAGACGTCAGAATACATCTCTACCCTGAAAAAAAATAACCCATAATTTTATGCCAAGGAAAGTGCTTTGATACCACTTGTAAGGTACCAAATCTATTATAATAGCTAAAAATAGAAATGTTGTAGAGAATAATAGCAAAACAAAATAATAGATGAAAACACAACACCAAAATAATAACTTTATTGATAGGAAACAACATTCACTTGGCTCTTTGAGGGGGAAACTTCTAGCAGAGCAACGTTCTATTACAATAATTCTCAAGACAAAACTTCTCATGCCCTCGACTCCTATTTATACTAAATCTATCTACCAAAAGAACAATCTAGAGGAAGATCTTCTAGAAGCGGAAGCTTATATTAGTTCTTACATTTGACTTATTCTTCCTTATTACTCCTTATTAATATTGGCCTTTATTACATGGACAATATATTATTCTACCTATGTGAGGGGTTAGAGAGGTTAGGTCATGTTATAGCACAAGTTGTAGGTTGGGAAAATCTTGACCCAACGACAAAAGCAAGTGCTACAAGTTGGGAATCCTACACCCAATGTCACCTCGATGTAGGTCCCACACTTCAAGGGTGACTAGGTCACTCTAGGGAGGCGATCTCGGTGACCCAAGGGGGGAATGAGATGGGGATGGATAGAGATAGAAGTGGAGCCCCTAGAGATCAAATATAAATGGAGTGAAATGTGGGAAGAGAATCCTTGTAAGTCAAGTGATTGTTGCCCCAAAGGTATAGTACTTCTTTGAATGATTGTACCTGCTTGAGACACCAGAAAATCCGGTTTGCAATGATATTGTTTAGTAAGGATCAACAAGTTAATCTTGATGTCCCTAATTTGCAGTAGTAGATGACAATATATATCAGCAAATAAATCATTCTAAATCAACATGTAAAACATAAGATCATTCATCAATATTATCGTTGAGTTAGGCAATCAATTGTAAATGAAACATGGCACTTTGAGGCTAAATAAAGAAAGTTGTTAAAACATGCACATCTCTGAAGAAAATTGCAGCCTTATGGCTGTATCTTTTAGTCACTTATATCAGCAAATTACACCATCAAAATATACCAACAATCAGCCCAAAAGATGCACCCTAGTTAATAGAGTAAATGAGCAAAATTTAAGAGTTAGTATAGGGTTAGTTTATGAGTTGGGATTAGTTATCTATCTAGGTTAGATCAACCCTAATGGTTGTAGGTTAGGGTTTGTCACAACAAATAAAGTAGTGGGAGAGAGGGGACTCCCTAGTAGGGGGAGATTCCTCTCAAAGTGGCAAACCAACTCCAAGCAAGAGATATTTCAAAAGACAAAAATTCACGTTTCTTAAGGCAATGGTTTTGTATCTTCAATGCAAAATATAGATGACTAGTGCCTTTACTATTGGGTTAGTGGAGTCAAATAAATGAACTAGAGATGCTACTTCCTTGGGTGTGTAAATCCTCTTACTTCCCAAGGCAAGTATCTCTAGTTAGGGTTTGAGAATGAGGGATGTAAATCCTCTTACTTCCTCAAACAAACCCTTGCAACATCAATGAACTTTAAGCAATAAATGATGGAGACTAGAGTGGGGGTGTAAATACTCTTACTTCCCACTTATCTCCTAGCATAACAATCATTGACTTGAAAAAATGATAGCATAAGAGTAAAATACCATACCAAAATCAAGAAAGATGCCAAGATAATCCACCATAAAAGCTAGAAAGCATTCCTCCAAGGCTAGCGCCTCATTCCTCCATCAACCATTCATAAGAGACAAGCATAAACAAGTGCACAATAGACAAATATATCCAAGTGTAGCGAAAATTTCAGATCAAGTCCTCTCACAAGAGGGAGAGTTATGTCCAAATGAGATCTTATGATCTCTTATTTATGCAAAATGTCACCAAGGTGACTTGTCCATATATTAAGGGGTAAACCACAGGACTAGGGGTCAATAAACCTAACATTGCCCCTTTTAACAGAGTAATATTAAACAATTCATTTAAAGTTTCACTTTTGCACAAATAAAGCCCTAATTTTACATGGACGTCACCCCTTTAGGGGACGTTTTGCCACTTGGGACAAGTCGTATATGTTGGAGAAATTGTGGTAGGCCTCCAAAGGCCACATGTCAAGCATCTATGCAATCTCCTCATGGCTAGTGTCTCATCCTCCTCAAAACGTCCATGTGTCAATGTGTGGAAACACCACCACTAAACCCTAGCCCCCAAGTATGACGTTAATCTCAAAAGGAAGATGTTTTTCCCCTCCTGGGCAAATTGTTTGGCACGTGAGGGTTGGGCTAGGTCTTCCACATCATCTTATAGGTCTTAAATTCTTCATCTTTGTGATCCAACATGTGGATCCTTAGCATCTAACTTGTAGGTTTGCAACCCCATGGAAGCCCAAGCTAGGCTTGCTCTCCCAAAACTATCCACCAACTAGGTCCTATAAAGACAAATGAGCACGCCCTCCAAGGATCTCAAGTCATAACATCATGATAAATGAATCCAATCAATGAATGAGACACCTAAGCATGTGCATCAAAGATCATTATATCAAAAAAAAAATTGCGCAAAGACACTATGCGACTTGTCAAGCTTGAAAATGGGAGGGTTGACGAGGTGTGTTATTGGGTAGATCTTGCCCTAGGTCAAGGAGAGTTTCCAAGAAATCCCTCTCAAATCCATGTAAACTGGGTGAAGTGGTTGGGGTCAAGACTCAATGGGCATAGGGCTCATGACATACAAGGGGTCGTAGTGTCTCATTCATGGGTGCCTTTGTAGAGGGTGTGTGGTACATTCGTCCACAATGCACTTTTTCCAAGCCCATTAATTGCCATTCTTTTATTCTTTCATAATTTTAGGGAGAGGTTGAAGGTCACTGCCTTGGTGTGGTGACCAGATAATGGCAATGTCACCCACAAACACCTAGTGGAAATGAGAAGGTTGGCTCGTGATGAGACTCCCTTTCTCTCAACCATGCAACTGAGAGCCATTACCTTAGTTTCGTGACCAGATGATGGCAATGTCGTACCATTAAATATTCATGGACGTGATAGGTCAGATCGTGATGAGACCTCCTATTAGTCAACTAACCTTTTAAACATTCTTTATTATATTGTGGGTCCCCTTTACTCAAAGATAAGTGTTTCACTACTTTCTTGGGTGATGCCTAGGCAAAGCATCTGGAAGGTTCATACAAGGCTTTAATATTTTACCCAACATCAATTCTTCTGGTCCTTCAGCCCCTTCTTCCCATAGAATGATGAACAACCCCTTCTTGAGTCAATACACCCTAAAATCCCAAGAGATAAGGAAATATAGGAAACAATGATGGAAAGTAGTATGTATGGTTGGGAATGGTACGATGGCTCTTTAAGAGAGTTCCTAGTAGGAAACCCATCCCCAAGGAAGACCACTTACTAGGGCAGAATGTCAACCACCAAGGTGAAGCAAGGCAAAATGCATAATGTCCAAGCATATATCATGAAACCTAGAGCAATCTAAGATACAACATACTCAATTGGCTTAAATATTGAAATGATGCTCACCATAATATTGACTTGTACGTCATGGAGCAAGGCCCACTGCCTTCTAGAAGCCAAATGATGTGGTGGATGCCATTTGGAAATCTGTGACCATCTGTGATGGTGAGAGGGGTTTCCATATGTGCAAAAGGGTATTGTTGGTCATGTAGTCTCTGAGCACTCCATATCTGCAACCTTAGGGCCTCGGGACATAATATCCTTAGTTATCCACAAAATGGGGATAACAAGTCCCGAGCAATCAACCTGTACTTTCTGGTTGGGCCGACCTAAAAAAATATTTTATATCTCCTCATTCCTATGGAGTTAGAGGGAGTCCCATATACCTTTGGAAAAGGTCTTAGAATAAAAATTTCAACCATAAATCCTTTGCTCCCATTTGATCCAGGCCTTCAAAGTAAAAATGCCTTCAAATATAGGGTATCCAAACTGAGCATCAAAAATCCAAAAACAATATTTCCAACAATATCCATCTTGCAATCTTTATCTTGGACATCTATAATCTCCCCATATCGTCGACATCAATGACAACAATATTTCCAAATATCTCCCCCTTTGTCATTGATGGCAACCCTTAGTCAATTTTGTAATACTACCCATGTTTGCAACTCTCCTTGTGTCTGCAATTATTCCTCAATCTGCAACTTCTCCCCCTTTGACATCAATGGCAAAGGGTTTCTCCCCCTGAGCTTGTGCTTCTTGTTACTGATGAGATGAGAGGGATATAACTCCCAACTTTTGTTTGATATATTCGAATGTGTCTCTGGTAAGGGGTTTGGTCAACTTGTTCTTTGGTTAGCAATGTATTCCAACTTCCGTTTACTTGTCCCATACAACATTTTTCTCCTTTGACTTCATCGAGAACGTATACGTGGCGAACCAACTCGACTCATACACAAAATATACAAAATACTTGGAATAGAAAGAAATCCATTTACGATAATAATATATATCGAATAATAATGTAGAAGAGTATGAATATGAGATCCTTGATTATGACCGAGGGCCCCGTTATATATACATAGACGGAGTTCCCTTTCATTAATAGTCATGTCTTTTGGATAAGACACATCTTTTCATTATAATTATTAATTAATTTTTATTATTTTGTATAATTTATGTTCATAACATTGCCTTCCCCTTTAGAAATGCTTTGTCCTCAAAGCATAGGGAGGGAAGGATCAAACGTCTTTTTCTTTGGCTTGTAATGTTGTCTCATCATTCTTTGTTTGGTCGTAGTTGATGATACGAGATGATATGAACCTCTAAGTGCTGAGAATTTTTTTCGAATCATAAAATGATTTGACCATCCTAATTCAATCCTTTGTGGAACATTTCACTTCCATGATGAATTGTTATCGTGAAATTTAATTGTGTTGATATCAATATTTTTCGAAATATAAGTCATTTGTTTTTATCTTGAGTGATATTAATAATTTGATTGGTTACGATATATGCTCTTATGATTTGGATGTCGATAAGGAGTTCTTGTAGCATGATTTTCCCTTATTGTAGTTGTAGCGTTTTCTTGATTTTCCTTAAGAGTTTTCTTTTCTTCATGCATTGATGTTGCATTGTTAAATGATGAATCTCTATTAGTAATTACACTTGGAATTCCCAATGTTTGTACTCCAACATCTAACGTTGTTCTTGTTACAATGTGCTCGTTTTACCATAGACAATATCACTATTGTCACCCAACCATAGGCCGAAGCCACCCTCCGAGCACCTTAACCTTGACAGAGAATCATTCCGAAAGCAAACCCTAGGCTAGATAGCCAAACAAAGGTGGCGCACATTTCTCCAAGGATAGCGCACCAAACAAGATCTGATCAGAGAGTCCAAACCATAACCAAGATATAGTCCAAGTCAAAACCGAAATCTGCTAGCTACAACAGCTGCAACAACAACTCTCCTCCAAACCTGCGCACAACTGGCCAACTGTAGTGCGCACAAGTGTTTCTTCTGCAGTTGTGAGAATGCCTGCCAGAATGAAGACTGGTCTCCTGTATGTATACTGAAACTGGAAAACTGCTTGGGTCGACTTCTCATTCTGGGTGCCTATTTACTCAGTATATAATATTTCTTATGGCCGACTTATTCTCTTGGAGACTAATAACCTAATACAAATTATCCTCTTGAGCCGACTTGTCTTCTAGGGTTATTAGCCAACTCATTATGGTTTCTTCTTGCTTCCCGAAATATTCTATTCTCGTCAGGTTTACACGTGGAGGTAAATACCTCCCGCAACTACCATAATATCAACAATGCCTCCTAGCTAGGGAGGTATTGAATACAATGGTCTTGAGCACAAACATACCATTGAATCAGTAGCATCATCATAGTCGTACATACTATCTCAAGATTAGATCATGAACACCATCATCACTATCAATGTCATCAACTGCATCATCTCTCGAAACCATACTCCATCTGAGTAATCAAACATGATGCTGGATAAGTCACTCACTCCATAAAGTGACACAAGAACCATTCTTCTAATCCGGACACATGTCCTAGAAGAATAAATATCCTGGACCATTTTCCGTTTGGGAAATCTCTATCCATTGATCATCCATCTAGCTGATAATCATTTCCAACACTGCTGATAGTCTTCAAAGAAATCAGAATAATATCATTCAATAGAACACAACTGTGTCTATCCATAGTAGTAAACAACTACAATCCAATGGTACACTACCACACCAAGTAGCACACAGGTACTTGATCAATGACGTATAGTCACAATCAGTGGAACACATCCACCATACTAGTATACATCTATTGTCTAGAGACATATAGTCTCTATAACAATCATCTGATATCACCTTGCACAAAAAAACATTGTTATGATATAAACTGAATCATCTGGGCCGTTCTTCCACTCACATCTGTGAGATCTAGAAGAGCATCTGCCCTCAGAAGGTCAAACATCAATGATGAGATATCTAGACTATTCTTCTCATGCAAGAAAGAATAATTGTCTCGATTTATGAGCCTGGACCATTTCCTATCCTGGACCATTCCTCCGACACTAAACAAAGTGCAACCTAGAGAAAATGAGTCTGCCCTAGGGAATGCCTGTCCCTGATTGTTGAACCTGGAACATTCACCTATCTGGGCCATTCCTCCGGCACTAAACAAAGTGCAAACTGGAGAGAATGAATCTGCCCTAGGGAATGACTGTTCAAACCATTTCCTGAGAAAATGACTATCCTGCACCAACCTCCAAAACGGAACATTCTTCGAAACTACTCACAACTATGAGCTTTGAAAGAATGATTGTCCGACGAGGTGAACCAGTCTTCTTGACCATTTCTAATATTGATCATCAAGAAGAGAGACTGTCCTAGACCATTCCCCATGTTAACCACAATGGGAAATTGTTGTCTATGGTACATCAACAATCCATTGAACCATTTTCATTACGAAAATGACCGTTCGATTAGGACCATTTTCTGAACTGGAAAATGGCTGTCCGTCAGAAATCTCAAACCAGTTTCCGAACTGGAAAGGAACTGCTCATCCTGGACCATTTTTCGAACTGAAAAATGACTATCCATGAGTCAATAACACATCAATGCTCCCTCCCAGCCTGGGAGTCATCTCTTCCTTTTTCAATAAGGAAGTCATCTCCACGAGCTCCAGCTTGAGTATGCAAAATATTTCATCTTGGACATAAGCTTTACCAAAATGTCTACTTATCTGCTCATTTGTGGAGATATATATATATTGGAGAACCATTTTCTCTTTTTTGGTCTTCATTACGAAGAATATAATGCTTGATCTCAAATGTGCTTTGGTCTTTCTGGAACACTGGTTTTCTCTGAAGGCTTCATATAGTTTTGATCAATAAAGTATATCATTGTTGGATTCATCTTTGTTTCCTCATAACATCATGGCAATGGTCAAATTGGAACATATCCAAGTGGTACTTCTTCTGCCATCATGAAATTTTGTCATGGATTAGCAATCCATCATCCTGAACTTCCGAGTAATCATTCTGATACAATATCTTTGTTATAGAAAGTCTTCACCACGCTTCTGTTGTGCATTAGTGGTTCTCCACCAAGTTGTCTTCTTCCATCTACATACAAGGGTCTCTTTCTGGTATACCTCAAAGCATTGAGGTTGCTCTGCATACGCTCTTTGTTAAATTATTCTGGAGAATAGTCTTTGCATTCATCTGATGTCAATTCCAACCCATGGATATTGCGGATGATATAATGGCTCATGTAGAGATATATCTGGTTTACTGGAACAAGTAATCATCATAGTATTCTCCCTCCATATGGGAGAACCTCTAGTTCTAGATCTCACAATTCTTACATTCATAAGTCTTTCATACACTGTTCTTCATCACAACTTTCAACACCTCTGCTTGATCGCTTTTAGTGAGTTCATATCAGGTTGGTAATCTTGTGATTCTCGATACAATGACTGGTTGTTCTGGCTTCTATTTCTTTCTTGGAATCTTCATGTTCTTCCTCATGTTTCTCTTTAGATCTTGGGTCCATGGAGTTTTCTATAGATTCCATGCTCTGAAGATTCCAACTTCTTCATTTCATCGTAGGATCATGGATGTGGATGGATAACCAGGGATACTTTAAGGCTTCTTTTCGAATAAGACTTCTTCTAAAGTTAAACTCAACACATACTTTTTTCATGGCTGCTACCATGGATATATACTTCATCATCTTCAATGGATCATACTATTAGCTCCCTCCTAATCCTTGTTTCATGTATGAGTGCATGTTTTTCTTTTGGAAGTATATAATCGGCTCCCTCCATCTAACTTAATCCACGCTTTTGTCTGCATCCTTATTACCTTTTGCAAGGTGTCATAAGTCTTTCTCCAGTTTCCTCTTGATTGTTGACTTCTTTCTGTCTTTACTTCTTCTAGGTTTCTTCAAGATTGATTATGAATTCAGCTTGTCTTTCTGTTGTTACTTATGTAATAACTTCCACATGAATTGTTTGATGTACTTCATCCTTTCATGTGTATTGTCTAACTTGTAGTCATAATGACAACAATCCTTATATTGTTGTTTCTTCCATAGGTATAGTTTCTCTTTGAACATATTATCTTCTAAGAAATAGATATGCAAGATATGTACAGAAAACATGGTATGTACAAGAACTATGAAGAGTATTGTTACATTGTCTTAGAAGAAGAAGAAGTTTGTTTTATCCTGCTTGGTCTTCTTTGTAGGTTCCTTTTTCTTCGGCAACTGATGCTTCGTGTGTCTCCTTCCTTTTCTTTAGCTCAAGACAATGATTCTTGTAGTGACCATACTTTTGACAGTTGAAGCATTGAATTTTTGACATATATTTATCTTGATTTGGCTTCTTCCTTGAACCAAACTTCCTTTTGTTCCTGAAATTCTTGAATCTTGCTATGAAGGCTTGATCATCGCACTTCTTTTGGTGTTTCTCTTTTGCACTGATCCTTGATTCTTCTTGAGCACAACAAGTCCAAAGTTATTCAAATGTAGGATACTCCTTCCTTGTGTTCATGCTTGCGGCAATGCATCCCATGTCTTGGGAAGACCATTGAGTACTATGTTTACCATTTCCTTCTCTGAAATGATCTCTTCAATAGCTTGTAGTTGATCTCTTAATTGAGAGATTCTCACAAAGTATGATGTTATGCTGTCATCATCATTCATCTTCATGTATGTTGGCCCTTGACCAAGTTTTGAGGATCCTTGGTCATGTTTGACCTATTTTGGGACTTCGACAGGCTGTTGAAGGTGAAGCGCAAGTCGAAGCGGAGATCGCATGATCTCGGCCCCTTGTCAGGGATTTTTGGGTTTTGGGCTTATGTAACGGGTATGGGGATGTTGGCCCATGGGTTTACCCATGTTTAGGCCCTTTTTGTAATGTGTAAATATAATTCTATGTGATGTAAGAAAGAGAGAGAGGCTTGGTACCTAGCCAAGTGCTAAGTGAAAATTATAAATGCTTTGTGCATGCTATGTTGAGAAATGGGAGAGCTAAGTGCAAGTGACTGTAAGAGACTGTGTAAAGGATTTGTGCTGTAATCTAGCTCGGGGAAGGAGGATCTAGCAAAGTGCTTGTAGATCTCCGGTCCTATGCGGAGTAGGATCTTGTGGCTTTGTGTATGTAGAAGATTGACAGAAGACAATAAAAGAGAAGAAGAGTTGGTGGACGTAGCCCCAGGCTGGGGGTGAACCACGTATATCATGTGTTGCTATGATTTGTGCGATGTGTTTATGTGTTTATGTGTTTACTTACTTAGTGCTTTGATATAGATGAATGATAGAGAGATCTGTTGATGCTTTGTGCTTAATAATATGGATGAATGCTAGATCTAACCTATGTGAATGTGCTTAATGCTTGAATATACTAGATCTGGGCGAATACTGCGTTGATCTGTTGTTAGGGTTTACCTGTGCTGTAAATTAAGGCTGAATACTAGCGATCTATAACTGCTAATTGCTCTGTTAAGGTGTTACAATTACATATCTGTGTCCCAGTTAAGGTTGCAGACACTGGAGTCCTGCAACCACCCCTGCCTCTACCTCGGGTGAGACTGCATCTGCTTCATAGGTCTTGTCGAAAGGGCCGGTAGTTAGGGTTTTGTTGGTGCGTTGTTGAAGTGTTGAAACATGGGTCTGCCCCTGTGCCAACAAATGGTTATGTTGTCGGGACCTAAAACTGTGATTGTTGGGAACTAAAGAAAAGAGAAAGCTCTGTGCGTAGATTTGTTACCCTAGTGCGCGATAGTCTACTTGACTTGTGAAGCTCTGTGCTAAGAAGAGAAGTCAAATCTGAAGAAAATAGGTAAGATATTGAAGCTTTGTGCTCTGATAAAGGTAAGAACAGTGAAAAGATTTGATTGAAAAGGTAAGATGAGTGGAAATTTTAGTTTCGAAGGTATGAATCTAGATATGTTTGATAAATTTTGTCCTAGCCTGAAAACTAGGGCACAACTAGAAGAAAGGAGATTTGATATGAGTAGATCTGATAGAAATGATGAAAGATATGTTATTCTATAATATACCAGATATAAAAAGTATGCAGAATAGAAATAAAATGCTAGAAATGGCAGAATAACAACAATATAACCAGAACAATCAC
>ML787239.1:202443-232543 GCA_009831015.1 Picea engelmannii
ACGCTCACGCTGGTCCAAAACTGCTTGTGGATGTATCGAAATGGATCCTTCTTCGGCTAACTCGGGAAGGTTGGTTTGAATTTGGCACTTAGTTCCAATCACCTTCTTTAAGCATGAAACATGAAAAACAGGATATAGCTTCGAATTACTGGGCAAAGCTAACCGATAGGCTACTTGTCCCACACACTTCAGAACAGTATAAGGACCATAAAATTTGGGTGCTAGCTTCTGACAATGCTCGGCCTTAAGGGAAGTTTGCTTGTAAGGTTGCAGTCGAAGAAACACCTGATCCCCTTCTGCAAATTGATGTTCAGAGCGACCTTGATCTGCTTGTTGCTTCATGCGATTTTGTGCCATGTAAGTATGAGAGAACTGAAGGTGGCTTCTGTCCATATACTGCTTCAAAAGGAGTCATGCATGTAGTTGTATGGTATGAAGTGTTGTACTACCATTCAACTAGGGGTAACCATTAAGCCCACTGATTTTGCTTTTCCGAGTCAAAGCACCTCAAATATGTTTCCAAACACTTGTTGACAACTTCCGTTTGACCATCAGTCTGGGGATGATAAGTTGTGCTGAGATGCAATTGGGTGCCTTGTAGCTTGAACATTTCTTGCCAAAAATTGCTTGTGAAAGTTGGGTCGTGATCATAAACAATTGAGTGCGACATACTATGAAGCTTAAAGACCTGATCCATGAAAATTTGAGCCACCGTGGATGTTGTAAACAGGTGTTGAAGAGCGCAGAAATGAGCATACTTGGAAAGGCGATCAACAACCACCATGATGATTGATTTATTTCCCGATTTGGGTAAGCCGGTAATAAAATCCATAGAGATATCCTTCCAAATAGCAGGTGGAATCGAAAGCGGTTGTAGAGTGCCCAGAGATTTGACTGTTTCTCCCTTGTTGCATTGACACACATCACATTCAGCAACAAAATTATGAATGTCATGTTTCATACCATCCCAGAAAAAAGAACGTTTGACTCTGTCATAGGTTTTGGTGAACTCGGAGTGCCCCGCTATGGGTGTAGCATGAAGCTTAGAAAGTACAGTGGATTTAAGCTTTGATTGTTTACTTAAATGCAAACGACCTTTTTACCGAAGCTCATCATGGAGCCAAGAGTACCCTGGGGAAGCTGGAGCATTGGACTACAATTGTTGGATCAACTGCGAACTTTTGGGATCTTGTAGCCATTCCCGACGAACGACTTGGAGCCAATCTGGTATAATGAAGGAAAGAGAAAAAAGGGATCCTTCATCTTCATATTTTTGGGAAAGTGAATCTGCAACCACATTGTCTTTGCCTTTCTTGTAAATGATCTCATAATCATATCCAAAGAGCTTAGTCACCCATTTTTGTTTCTACGGGGAGGAAATGCGTTGTTCTAGAAAATACGTGAGGCTTTGATGGTCTGTCTTAATTTGGAAACGATGCCCCAATAGATACGAGCGCCACAGATCAACGACATGCAAAATAACCAACATTTCCTTTTGATAGATTGATTTGCCCCGATTTCTTTCAGATAGTTGCTTGCTGGTAAAGGTCAAAGTCCGACCCTCTTGCAAAAGGACAACACCAATTCCTTTCCCCGAGGCATCACATTCCAGGACAAAGGTCTTTGCGAAATCAGGAAGGGCTAGGACTGGAGTGGTGCACATGTCCATCTTCAAGGTTTGAAAAGCTTGAGCAGCGGCTGGAGTCCAACTGAAAGAGTTCTTTTTTAGAAGAGCAGTGAGAGGTGCTGCAATCTTTCCATAATTCTTAACAAACTTGCGATAATACCCTGTTAAGCTCATAAATCCACGCAAGATTTTGAGAGTCTTTGGGTGAGGCCAGTCTTTCAAAGCTTCAATATTTTTAGGATCCACCCTGATGCCATCCTTGCCAACCAAATGACCCAAGTATTCTACTTTTGAGGCGCCAAAAGTGCATTTAGACTGTTTCAGGAAAAGTTGGTGCTGAGAGAGTAGATGGAGAACTCGATCCACATGAGCAAGATGGTCTATCCAAGTTTTGCTATAGATGAGGATATCATCAAAGAAAACTAAGACAAAATGATGGAGAAACGGACGAAAGACATGATTCATGAGGCTTTGGATGGTGGAGGGGGAATTACACAAGCCAAAGGGCATGACCAAAAACTCATAGTGGCCCTCATGAGTTCTAAAGGTAGTCTTGGGAATGTCTGCCTCTTTCATATGTATCTGGTGGTAGCCCAAACGAAGATCAAGTTTAGTAAAGAATTGGGCGCCACTCAATTCATCCAGGAGGTCATCAATGACAGGAATGGGAAATTTGTTTTTAATGGTAAGTTTGTTGAGGGCACGAAAGTCAGGACACATTCACCAAGAACCTTCTTTCTTCAGGACCATGAACACAGGAGAAGAGTAGGGGCTCGTACTAGGGCAGATAATGCCTGCATTAAGGAGTTCCTGGACCATTTTCCCAATTTCATTTTTGTTGGGAAAAGGGGTGACGATACAGAAGGATATTGGGAGGAAGGCTTCCGGGTACAAGGGGAATGGAATGATCATGAACACCATAGGAAGGAGGGAGTCCTTGGGGAGTGGAAAAGACCACTTGATGTTTAGAAAGGATGGCTTGGAGGTCTTGTGGCACTGAGGGTGTCTCTGTTGCTTGTATGGCATGGAGTTGGGCAATAACACCAGAATGACCTTTTTTTAGCAGCTTTTCCATGCGATGGGAACTAATGATCTCAGGTGAACCGACGGTGATGCCTTGGAACTTATATTGGTGGTCCTCCTGGTCAAATTGCATGGTTAATTCCTTAAAATCCATGAGAATGGGACGTAAAGTCCTTAGCCAGTCTGCACCCAACACAATGTCACAGCCGCCCATGTCGATAGCAAACATATGAGATTTTAGGTGGTAGTCATCAATTTGGAGGCACACATTTTCACAACACCCTCCACATTTCATGGAGCCACCATTAGCAATCATGATTTGGAAATTATTGACGACATGGATGTAGCAATGAGTTTCTTAGGCAACACGACGATGAATAAAATTATGGGTGCTTCCACTATCAACTAGAATGATGACCTTTTCGATGCTTGATGTAACAGATTAGCTTAAGGGTTTGGGGAGCCGAGAAGCGAGTGAGAGCATTGAGGGAAATGATCGGTTATACTTCGGGAGGATCTGAGGGAGGGGTTATGTCAGTGGTTTCAGGTGACTCAGACACAAGGGAAGTTTCAACATCCTCTTTTGAATTATCCTCGGAGATGGCCATAAAAATCTTTTGTTCCTTACACTTGTGGCCCGAGAAATATTTGTCATCGCAATTATAACAAAGGCCTTTGAGTTGGCGTTCAACCATTTCAGCCGTGGTCAATTTTTGGATCTTTAGTGGAGTGGAGGGAGTAGTGGGATTTACTGGTTTAGGGCGAGGGATAAAGGAGGGTTTTTGGTTTTGAGAATATACAACCTGTTGTGCTTCTTTATCTCTTTTAGTAGCCTCCACCCAACTCTGAGGCCGAGCCATGAGGACATGGGCTCGAATCTCATCCTTGAGGCCATTGATAAAACACTCTCGAAAAAAGGCATCAGACATGCCCTCTGTCTGAAAAGTCAGGCACTCAAAGGCGTCTTCCACTGCTACTGATTATTTCAACGTTGTCAAACAACCCAAATGGTTGGTGTCAGTGTCAAAGCGTTCATAAATCTCTGCCACAAAGTGTGTCCAAGCAATATACCCTTGACGAGAAGTTTTTCTCCATTGCCACCATTGCCAATGTCCTTGATCCAGATGGAGAACACCATACCGGAGTTTGGCCAAGTCATCTGTAATGTCGTATAAAGAGAAATAATGTTCCATTTGGGTTACCCAACCAATGGGGTCCAAGCCATCAAATTTGGTCACATCCACCCGCGAAAGGCGTAGGTCACGTTGAAAGTGATGGTGCTGAAAGTTATGGGAATGAGAGGAATGTTCACCTTCAGTATATGGAGGTGCGTCAGAGGAAGGGTTATTTGTAGGGATATGAAGCTTGGTGCAGAGTGACGAAAAGACAAATTCAAGCTAGGTGGTCAAGTCTTGCTTGATTTCCTCCATTGAGGACTGCATGGTTGTATTGATGGCGACAACATTGGCACTGAATTGTTTCACTTCTTGTTGGGTCTCGGTGAGACTAGATTGCAAGGTATTGAAGAGAGCTTCCAAGTCTTGGCTACGGGTATGGGCCATGAGGACGAGGGAACCGAAAAGGGGCGGGTGGGGTCAAAAAATTTGCCGAAAAATGATATGTATGAATGTGATAAGGGCGAAGAAATGAATCCAATGGAATAGGTCTCAAATAATGGTGAAAAAATTTCCAGACATTTTTTTTTTACACCTATGGAGTTATACTCCGGTCTGAAGAATATTGCAGTGATGAAATGCCCAAATTCTTAACCAGGAAGAAATGTGTAGTGATTTGGCAACCCGAACAAAGTTGCGTGACAATAGATCTTGTTTGTTTTAATTTGTTTATGTTTCTGTCCCCAAGAATTAGGTATTCAAGGGTTCTACAGACAAGGGTTTGCCCTGTGCTATAGCGCTCTGATATACGTACAGGGTCCAATAGTAGTACTCAGCCCAATATCTCAGGGCACTAACTGAGGATAGACCGTACCCTTAGCTGTACTACCCAACTACCCAGGTACTAGAGAGTATCTTCCCGAGTGTTGTTCTTGGTGGCACTATAACAGTCAAGCGACCGATCGGTTTATCTAAAGAGGGATTCAGGTAATCTAGGTCGATCCGTACACAGTTGTTGTCTGATACACTACCACTCGAAGGGGTACCAACATGGGTTACAAGGGTGGCCAACAGATGTGCGCTTAAGTACCACTTGTATTTCATGCGTGTATGAATCTCTCAACCACAGGTTTATGCGCGTAACGACAGATCTTTGTGGCTTAAAGACACCGGAATACGTCTCTACCCTGAAAAAAAATTTAATCCCACACTTTCTGCCGAGGAAAGTGCTCTAATACCACTTGTAATATACCAGATATAAAAAGTATGCAGAACATAAATAAACTGCTAGAAATGGCAGAATAATAACAATATAACTAGAACAATCACCACAATAACACTGAAATGATATAAGAATAACAACATAAATAACACTTTGATACTGAGAGCAATGTTCACGGGCCTCTTCGAGGGGGCAACCTCCATTCGAGCAGAGCTCTATTACAATAATCTCCAAGCTAGGGTTCTCATACCCTCGACTCCTATTTATACTAAATATGTCTATCAAAAGAAGCATCTAGAGGAAGATCCTACTAGAAGCGGAAGCTTCTATTAGGTCTTCTTACATTCGTCTTATTCTATTTTATTGCAAGGCATTATTAATATTGACCTTTATTACATCCAAATATATTGTTCTACCTATGTGCGGGTTAGGACCCTAACATATTCCTATGCATAGAAAGAATGTTTGGACTAACAAATGGATGCATGATCCTAGAAAGAATTTTTTGCAAGTTAGTTACTGTGATCCTAGTGCATAGTACATGAAAGGTTAGGGATAGTTCAAGAGGAAGAGAGGATTAACTTTGTGATATAGTTGTAGAAGACCAGGACATATTTCTAAGGAATGCCATGGCAGAGGTCTTACTTGCCTTTGTTGTAAAGCTATGGACGATGAAGTTTTGGATTGCCCTAGAATGATTGCTAAGGTTGAAAGAATGAATATGAGACAAGAAAACCCTAAGGAAGATCAAGCAACTAAGACCATGGAAGAACCCTAGAAAGAATCAGAGAATTTATTGCTACAAATGCCAGAAACCCTGAATGATCACAAAAATGTCAACTTATAAGAGATCTTCAAAGAAAAAGAGTGCATAGAAACAAGAATAGGAGACTTCAACATTGGTTGTGTTCTGGATGAGGAAACACAGGTGAATATCATCACAGAAAGAACCTGAGAAATTTTAGGAAAGCCTGTTATGATTCCTTCATTAGGAGGAACAAGATGATTTATAGGACGGCTGATAACCCTATGTGGAAGACTCACCCAGATATCTATGAGTTCTCATGGAACTTCGACAGAGGAAGATTTTGAGATTGTTAAATTTATTGAGAGCGACACCCCATTTGCAATGTTACTAGGAAAAATCATGATTGAGAAGGATCAAACTAGAAGAAAAGAAGAGGAAGCCCTAGAACAAAAGAAGCAAGAACTAAAAGATTTCATGACTAGGAGGATAGCGCACTTGATTGAAGAACAGGATAATAGATCGAAGTTGTTTAGAACTAGAAACTTGGATGTCGAAGTTGAAAGAAAACAAGAAGACTCACAGAAGGGTGGAGCACCTACCCTAGACAGAGAAGAAGTATTACCCTTGAACCCTATGAAAGAATCTTAACAATGTGAAGATACTATGCCAAAAGGAGATAAGAATCAGAATGGAAAGAGGAATACCGAGATGAAGATCGCAAGGAAGAAGGCTAGAAAGCTTTGTAAGAAGAGAGCAAAGATAGAAAAGTTCCAGAAGGTTCCAGAGGGGACTTCGCAGAAGGAAGGCTTGCAAAATTGGAACTTCATTGGGATATCAGAACAACGCAACATGGCACTTCGCCATGGCGAAGCAATATAACTGTTGGAGGCATTATGACCGTTAGACCGATGCCCCAAACGGTTAGAACAACAGTTATGACCAAAAAGCTCGTCTTCAAACCGTTGTGACCCCGCCGCAACGGACAAAACCACATTGATGAAGGCCTCTCGTCCGTTGCAGAGATCTGTTACACCGTTGTCTACTTATTCCGTCGACTGTTGCACCAAGAATACTTTTGCAAATTGTATCCGTGCCAACGAGAGAACTCATTGCTACCGCGCTGTGTTTACCAAGATCGACACCTGTTCTATTGCATTGAAGCATTAATTCATCATCCGATCTTGAGTGTGTATGTCAGATGAACTCAACGCAGCTGAAAAGTGTGTAGAAGAAGTTGTAATCAATTTAATGTCCGAAAAAGTAATGTCCCCCGTGATTCAAGCCTCGTCGACAAGAGAAAGACAAGCCTCCCCATCGACTGCTCGCGGATCCAAACCATCCCGAGCTGCAGTCGAGAAAAGAACCAAGCATTGAGATGATTTGGCGAATGCGAGGTTAATCCCAGCTATCATGCCTGACTACATCCCACTTTTGGTTGGCGTGGTGAGTCGTGACAGTGTCTCGAGGGATTTCGATTATACCTTGGTTACTGCGTACCTCCCAAAGGGGATACGTGCAGTTAGAACACAGTAGGATAAGATCGCGACATTAAAATTCAACGACTTCAACCTAGGGGACCGCAAGAACCAAAGTATGGTAGCCCCTCACAGATACTTGACTAGGACGAAGGGGAAGAACTCGAAAATAATCCCCCAACCATGGACTATGAACCTTGCACAATCCACCATCTTGAATGTGATGAAGATTCCACATTTCAGAAGGCACCAGAAGGTTAACGCGTGTGTTAAGCTCCTGTTATCGTGCTACCATGGCGGCTATCTATGGCTAGACAGACACATCACAATCAATCCAACGTTGATCCATAGGATCACCGAATTGAGCATGTAGGGACCAAACCCACAAGACTTCTACCCAGGGAAGGTTGTAGATCGTGCCCTGGCACAGAGAATTAAGGATACCTATGGTGATGTATAAAAGGGGATGCGAGGTTACAAGGTAGCTTCCATCCATAATGGCACAGTGCGCCTGGACTGCCAGTTGATCGCAGGAAAGCTAGTGAGAAAGAACAGACCTACGCAGGTCATAGGGTTTGTTGTTGACCTCGCCGAAAAATGTGTAGAAGGACTCCAAATGAGCTGGGCGAAGTACTTAGTCAACTAGCTAGAATTGGATTGCCGCAAAGCTCAGGATCAGGGCTATGAGTTCCATTTTAGCTGGCTGCTGATCCTCATAGCATTTACTGCTTGGGAGATGCCTGAAGGTGCGACCTTCCCGGACATTGAGCCATTCGAGCCACTCGCTGCAAAGTTCACCACGCTCTGGTACTCGAGTGATATGGGAAAACAATGGCAGTCAAACGTGGTATTCCACACATACTATCTCCAGTTAAAAAGGGCTATTGGGGATATCCCTCGTATGACGCCAAACACCCTGCACCGGTTTAGACCCATCATGAAGTTCCGCGTAGATCGACACTTTATTTATATCACTATGCACGCAGACGAACATAAAGAAGAGATTCAATCATACTTTAAGCTTACAGAGGAGGACCTCGAAGAGATAACTAAGGACTGGTCTGTAGAGCTCCTTATCCCTGTTGACCCTACAGAAATGTCTAATCCCGAACTAATTGGCAACTCAGAGGCCACTCATGAAGAGCATGATACACCTGGACCTAGCAGAAGGAAGAAGACCGAAGAGGTACAAAACATGACTAGTGCATCAGACGAAACTGCTTGAGAATCAACTGGACGAGGAGATAATGGTGAAGTAGATAAAGAAGAGACCGATGGAAAAGAAGATCAATAGAATCAAGGCGAAGTAACACTGCCTAGGGATCCCGTTGATGAGGCTGATCCCTCTAAGAAAAGAAAGGTTTCCCCCACGAAACCCACCTCGCGGAAGAAATCCAAAACCACCAAGACTAGGTTGCAGACTGTGCTCACGCTTGATGACTTTGACTTCATCATCACAACCGTATCAGACGCCTCGCAGGATATTATGCAGAACACTAAATCCAAGCAAGAAACCATGTATGAAAAAATTGAGACAGAACTAAGAGGGGTACAACAGGCCCTTCAATCCAACCGCGCAGTATCCATTGTGCCCCTGCCATCAGAAGAACTAGAGTTGGGAGATGAACCCACCCAACTCCGCAAAATAGCTTATGCGACCGAAGCTCGCCTTTGTCGAGCGCAAGAAGAGAAAGAACAAGCCATGGTGGCCCTGAAGCAAGCATAACAAGAAGTGGTAGAGAAATGTTGAGTTGTGCAACAAGAGAAAGATGACCTCCACACCAAGTTCGAAGAGGAGAGAGCACAGGTCAAGCAAGAGAAAGAGCACTCGTAGGGCAGCTCTAAGTCAAAGAAGCAATCAACAGATCACTTCGCTCTGTGACAGGCTTAGAGAAAAAGGCGGAAGAACCAGTGGAGCATCAAGTAGCGCAGCTTGCGGAAGCCTATCCAACAACTTCAACAAAGAATCGTAGACCTAGAGTTACAAACAGTGCCAAGTACCCCGTAGGACGTGTGAGACCAAAGAGAAGCCACTGCCCGGAGCGCAGTTGAGAGGATCAGAGGATTCGCTCTGGAATTTAAATAGCTTAGCAGTATAAGTGGACAAACCTACGAGCGACTTACTAAAGACCCTGAACTAAAGGCATTGGAGTCACAGCTCCAGGAGGCAAAGTGGCAAGCAACGACAGTACAGGCGCAGTTGAAGCTCCTGTCAGGGGTTGAAAGGATGAAGTGATCCCAGGAACAATGCACTACTCAACAGTAGGTCCACACCATATAGAGTAAAGTCATGGAAGTGACTCAGAGGCTCTAACCAGTCCAGGACGAAGCATGCCAACTGTTTGAGGAGATTGAAGGCCGAGGAGTAGAGCTGGAACAAGTAGTCACTGCAGTTGAACAATGCTTAGAGGGACCTGTCAGCGAAGCAGTTATCCAAGAGTTCGTCGAGCAGGAGGCCTTGGCGTAGTAACAGGTCGAAGCAACTCGAGCTAAGCTGGGGATTTTGAAGCAGAGCTACTTAGAACAGAGTGACTAGGGACGAGTCACAGGTGAGTGTTGGGGGCTTGTTGGCCCTTGACCAAGTTTTGAGGATCCTTGGTCATGTTTGACCTATTTTGGTACTTCGACAGGCTGTCGAAGGTGGAGTGCAAGTCGAAGTGGAAATTGCGGGATCTCGGCCCCTTGTTAGGGATTTTTGGGTTTTGGGCTTATGTAACGGGTATGGGGATGTCGGTCCATGGGTTTACCCATGTTTAGGCCCTTTTTGTAATGTATAAATAGAAGTCTAGGCGATGTAAGAAAGAGAGAGAGGCTTGGTACCTAGCCAAGTGCTAAGTGCAAATTATAAACGCTTTATACATGCTATGTTGAGAACTGGCAGAGCTAAGTGCAAGTGACCATGTAAAGGATTTGTGCTGTAATCTAGCTCGGGGAAGGAGGATCTAGAAAAGTGCGCGCAGATCTCTTGTCTTATGCAGAGTAGGATATTGTGGCTTTGTGTATGTAGAAGATTGACAGAAGACAATATAAGAGAAGAAGAGTTGGTGGGCGTAGCCCCAGGCTGGGGATGAACCACGTATATCTTGTGTTGCTATGCTTTGTGTGATGTATTGATGTGTTTACTTGCTTAGTGCTTTGATATAGATGAATGATAGAGATATTTTTTGATGCTTTATGCTTAATAATATGGATGAATGCTAGATCTAACCTATGTGAATGTGCTTAGTGCTTGAATATACTAGATCTGGGTGAATACTGCGATGATATGTTGTTAGGGTTTACCTGTGCTTTAAATTAAGGCTGAATACTAACGATCTATAACTGCTAAGTGCTTTGTGAAGGTGTTACAATCACATATATGTGTCCCAACTAAGGTTGCAAACACTAGAGTCTTGCAACCACCCCTGCCTCTACCTAGGGTGAGACTGCATCTGCTTCGCAGGTGTTGCTGAAAGGGTCAGTAGTTAGGGTTTTGTTGGTGCGTTGTTGAAGCGTTGAACCTTGGGTCTGCCCCTATGCCAACAATGTCACGGAGCTCATTCTTCATACTCATTACTTGTTCAATGTTTCTGATTGAGAAGAGGTTTGTTAGGGCATCGTACATCTTCTTCGATGAGTCAAGATGGGAGATGTAGGGAATCAAGTGGTATTTTATAGAGTCCACTATGATACTCATGACATTGATGCCATTGTCTTTGAACTTCTACATAACTGCAACGTTCTGCGGTTCCTTCTCTTTTCCTTCTTCAAACTTTGGTTCCACGATCTGTCCTTTCACAATATACAACACTTTATTCTTGGCAAGGATGAGGTCAATCCTTGTCTTCCACGCTTTGAAGTTAGAAGCTCCATCTAACTTGTTTTCTGACTTCATAGAGTAAGTCATGGCTGCTTTGACTTAGTCAAACCTAGATTTGACCAAAAACTCAAACTTGATGTCTTGTCTTGCTAAGAGTACCAGGAGATGCGCTAGGCTAGGGCACACTGGTCTATCCATAAATTAGATCAATCCCTTCACTTAAGGTGCCTCAAGGAGAGGATTAGGGTTTCTACAACTGCACCTGCTAGTAACCCTAGCGACAATGTTCTAGTAATTGCTCCTACTAGAAACCCTAGCAACAATTCTTCAATGAGCTTAATATCCTTATGGCTATGCTCCTTTCCAGTGGTTAGAATGAATGAAGGAGGTGTGGGTCCATAAACTGTTAGAATGTGCTCATTTTACCATTGACAATATCACTATTGTCACCCAACCATAGGTCGAAGCCACCCTCCAAGCACCTTAACCTCGACAGAGAATCATTCTGGAAGCAAACCCTAGGCTAGATAGGCAAACAAAGGTGGCGCACCTTTCTCCAAGGATAGCGCACCAAACAAGAGCTGATCAGAGAGTCCAAACCATAACCAAGAGATAGTCCAAGCCAAAACCGAAATCTCCTAGCTGCAACAACTGCAACAATAACTCTCCTCCAAACTTGCGCACAGCTGGCCAACTGTAGTGCGCACAAGTGTTGCTTCTGCACTTGTGACAATGCCTGCCAGAATGAAGACTGGCCTCCTGTATTTATACTAAAACTGGCAAACTGCCTGGGCTGACTTCTCATTCTGGGTGCCTATTCACTTAGTATATAATTTTTCTTCTGGCTGACTTCTTCTCTTGGAGGCTAATAACCTAATACAAATTATCCTCTTGAGTCGACTTGTCTTCTAGGGTTATTAGCCAACTCATTAGGGTTTCTTCTTGCTTCCTGGAATATTCTATTCTCGTCAGGTTTACACGTGGAGGTAAATACCTCCTGCAACTACAATAATATCAACAATTCTAACTTCAACTGGATTTGTATTTGTTCCTTTCTCTGCAACTTGGATTTGTACAACTGATGACTTCTTTATTTCAACGGAATCAATCATTGTTTCTTTATCAATCAATGATTTCCTGCTAGTAAGTTATTTTAATGTTTCTTGTAGCGACTTCTTTTCATCTTTTAACTTCTTAATCTGTGCGATCAAGCTCTGACTATGATTCTTGAGGGGAGAAATTTTTTCATTTTTATTTGTTATAATTTTATCAATTTATTTTTGCATATTTTGCATTGATTTTTTATTTTAATGAAGTATTACTTTTGAGATATCTTTAAAGTCTTCTTGTGTTACTGAATTTGGTTCCAATGTAGTGCCTTGTAATGTTATCTTTCTCTTCTTATAGGAGAATTTCAAAAACTTCTTCTTCGTGTTTAAGATGAAAGACCCTAATGTTTCCATCCATGGTGAACCTAGAAGTATGTCACCCTCATCGCTCCATAAATATCCGATAGTGAATTGCGATACAACAGTATAATCCCCAATATTCTAGTTGTAAATAAGTTATGTCATATTATTTGTCATTCCAAAAGTCTAGTTTTTCAATTATATTTGACTTGGGAATTGCTAACTAGTTAGCGAATTTAGTACTAATATAATTATTACATCCAATGGGTGCAATAGAAATAGTGATATCTTTCCCTCTAAGTGTCCCTTTGACTCTAAGTAGCACTGAAGCAGATTTCCCTAAAATTTTAGAGAATCTTCCTTTTCCATTACTGGACTCCAATTACTTTCATTGATAATTTGCAATAAATAATTTCTTGTTTATGAAGCTTATAAACCCCTTCAATAATTAAATTGGATGTACCAGATGTGAAGCTCCCACTTTTTTCCAATAGTAAATTATGCATATCTTTAAAAAAAAAAACACTTCGTTTATAACCCTTTTCTTTTATAAATACCTTCACTTCTCTTGGCATATAGTATATATATGAAATGACTTTTATCTCTCCATATATATATATATAAATATAAGGTTCTTATGCGATACTTCATTTTTTATATTTTTTTTCTTTTTCATATAATATAAGGGACCTATGAAATTCCTTTAATGTGGTAATTCCACTTATACTTTCCCTTATTCCTTTTTAATTTTATTTTATTCAAAAGAATGGTACGACCGTATGGTCTTGTATAGTGAAAAAAAAAATGTACGACATATGCTATGGAAGAAGTGGCGACTGCTGGATTAAAGCAATGTGTGGATGCACGACTATTGTAAGTATTAAATTTTGTTGTACGTAATTGTACGGCTGCAGCACTGAATTTTACTTCCTCAATGCCTCGTGATTTTTAGACAACGAATTCCGTGATTATTTTCTTTGATTTTTCTGTGTTGACTTTTCTTTTGCTTGGAATTGATAATTGGAAGAAAAAATAATCTTTGTTCAATAGACTTTTCAAACATACATGTAATTCTAAATTTATTTAACTTGCAGCTTTTCTTTAATGTAGTTTAATCATTTAAATGGTCGAAGATCGATCTATGATCAAAGACGTAAGAAAATCAGAGAAACTCTGATTGATAATATTGTGGCCAATGGTCGATGGTTTTGTTTCCAAAGACAACGAAATTTGATCTAAAAGTCGAGTGACCAAAGGTCAGAATCAAACTCACTCTAATACCAAATGTGGTGAACCAACACAGTTCATATATAAAATATGCAAAATACTTAAAGAAATCTTTTTAGGATAATAATATATATCGAATAATAATGTATATGACTATGAATATGAGATATTTTGTTACAACTGAGGACCATGTTTTATATACCTAAATAGAGTGCCCTTTCATTAATATTCATGTATCTTGGATAAGACATATTTTCATTATAATGTCTTTTCATTGATTAATTATCATTATTTATTGTTTATTGTTTATATTAGTTTGTATATATTTATGTTATTTATGTTCATAACAATATACATTGCTCAGGGTTCTGTTTGTATTTGCCACTAATCTTCTTAAACCTGCTTTCCTTATCTCACATTCTTTAGAATGAAATGTGAGGTTGTAACCTTGATCACACATCTCACTCACACTTGGAATACTGTGTTTTAACCCTTCAACATACAAGACATTATGTGTTTTGGTCTTTCCATTATCAAGACTAACGGTACCTTTTCCAACTATCCTTGCAGAAGCATTATCCCCAAAGGTAACAATGCCTCCTTTTTCTTCCTTTAGGGTAAGAAATTTGTTTTGATTTTCTATCATGTGTTTTGAACATCCACTATCAATGTACCATTGGCTTCCTTTGTCTTGAGCATATATTGCAAGTTCACATTCTTCCTTCTTTGGTTTTTCTTGCTTCCTTTTCCACACCTTTGTGTATTCTTCTCCATGCTTGGTAAGAACATTTTCTTCCTTGTTTGTTTTAGGAGACTTTATTATTATTCTTCTACAATCACGTGCTATGTTTCCATACTTATTCCACTTATAACATTCAATATTGTAATCTGTAAAATTTTAGACCCCAACCCAGTTTCAGTCTTGCTAATTTTTCAGCCAATCTTTAATGCCCAAACCCAGATTTATAACAACCAATTAAACACAACAGAAAATAATTTTCAGAACTAAAACATGAGGATTCTGAACATCATTTATAAGGCAAAAATAAAGTATCAGCAACACATAAACTTAGAAAATATTAACACAGTAATTTTCGGTCTAACAACGACCTTGGAAAAACCCACAAGGGGAAAACCACTGAGAGGGAGTTTTTATTATTTAGGGGCTTCAGAGAAATTCGGTTACAACGTGTTCATCTTCAGAAAATTAAATGACAAACTTATCTCAATAACTGTGCCAAGTATTCACATTGGAAATTGAGCCAAACTCCTCAAAACTCTTTCCAGAATTTTCTGCAATAAATTACAGGTCTACTCCTCGATTTATGTGCCTCCAAATAGTTGTACGGCTGCCTTGAAATTCGTGCCAACAACTACAACAAATTTCTGGGTGTATTAATGGTTGTACGACCTCCTTGAAAACCATGCGAAACTTTCCAGAACTCCCACACAGTAACCTGCCTCAATTTTTGTGCCAAGAAGTGACTGTACAGACCTGTACGAAATCCATACGGTACGACCGACTGTCCCTCCTCGAAAACTATGCCAAAGTACGACTGCACGGACTGATAAATCTGTACTGTATGGACATAATTAAATGTTGTCTTGCTTCCTCGATTTCTGTGCCTACAAGAGACTGTACAGACCCCGAATTCCATATTGTACAGCCTCCTATACTTGTTGTCCTTGCTGCCTCGATTTCTATGCTAGTATTATGCATTGGAATGCGTGCCCTAACTCTTAGAAATGGCATGTTTCCTCCTGCTAAAAAATGCTCTTACTCTCTCTAAAAAATGTCGCAACAACCAACTCAATGGTGCGCCCTCCTCACCCTAATTGACCTCATGAGGGAAGCTCAAGAGTCATCTCATCTAACGGTTGAGATTAGACGAGATCAACAGTGGGGATAAAATCACTTTACTTACCCACTTTCCCTAAGTCTCAAAAAGTAACCTTCTAATTTGCATCTCACAAATTAAATGACTAGGGTCCACATTAGGCACTTTCTCACCTCTTAGGTGCCTAGGTGATGAGAAACACTTGCCTAGGTACTTTTTAATTAAATTTTTAACAGTCCCTCTTACCGAGGAAAGTGTTACTCACCACTCCAAGCTTGTCCCTGAAAAATACAAACTTGCCTCTGCCTAATGCTTTGGTGAGTATGTCTGCAACCTGCTCCTCTGTAGATATGTATTGTAGCTCCACAACTCCTCTCTGAACATAGTCATGGATGAAGTTATAACGAATCTCGATATGCTTAGACCGGTCATGAAAAACTAGATTCTCCGAGAGTTTAATGCAACTCTGATTATCACAGTAAATCATGGTAGGCCTCAACTGCACACCGGACAATCTCACCAGCAACTTGCGAACCCAAAGAGCCTCACAACTGGCCTGACTGACTGCCATATACTCAACCTCTGCAGAACTCAAAGGCACTGAATTTTTCTTCCGACTGAACCAAGACACAACTATTGAGCCCAATCCAAAACAACACCCTGAAGTACTCTTCTTGTCACTGACACATCTTGCCCAATTTGAATCTGTATAGCCAACCAGATGAACTCCATCTCCTCTCTGATAGTCCAGACCATAGTCTACCGTACCACAAAGATACCTAAGCACATGTTTTGCTGCCATCCAATGCACTCTCATAGGCTCCACCATAAACTGACTGAGAGTGTTGACAACAAAACAAATATCTGGCATGGTATTGACCAAATACATCAATGACCCGATCAACTAAAGATATAAAGTGGAATCCACCAACTGTGACTCAGAAGCATGTAGCTTCTTCTAGTTGGTAATCATAGGAGTGGTCATGGGCCTACTGTCCTCCATCTGAAATATTCTTAGAATGTCACACACATACTTCCCCTGTCCCGAGAAGATGTGTCCAGGCTCCTACCAAACCTCCAATCCCAAAAAGTAGTTCATCAGTCCGATATCAGTCATCTCAAACTCTGAAGCAAGGCTCTCCTTGCAGTTGTTGATGAGTCTCTCCGCCCTTTTAATGAAACGATCATCCACATATATCAAGAGAATGAGAGGATCCTCTCCAACCACAATGAAGTATAGGCTGGGATCTGCCTCACTCTTCTCAAATCCCAACTGTTGCAAATAGGCATAAATCCTCGAATACCAAGCTCTGGGAGCTTGTTTCAGCCCATACAATGCCTTCTTCATTCTACACACATGAGACTCTCCCATGCACCTCAAATCCCATTGGCTGCTCAATATACACCTCCTCCTGTATAAGACCATTCAGAAATGTGGTCTTCACATCCATCTGGTGGATCTTCCAACCCATCTCTCCTGTAATGGATATCATTGACTTGATCAAAGTGTATCTAGCAACCAGCACAAAGGTCTCATCATAGTCGACTCCCTCAACCTGTGAAAACCCCGTAGCCACAAAGCGAGATTTGTAATTCTCAATGCTGTCATTTGCAACATGCTTGAGTTTATAGAGCCACCTGGAAGTTACCACTGACTTCCCCTCATGTGTAGGAACAACTTCCTAGACATCGTTCTTCATGATGGAATTGTACTCTTCCATCATGGAATCTCTCCAAACCTATCTACTAGTAGCCTCCTCAAAAGTGGAAGGCTCAGACTCCCGAATACTGCTCACCATCGCGATGTAGCTGCAAAACCTCTTGGAAGGTTTACTCTCCCTAACTGTCTGTCTGGGATTCCCCACTGAATCCTGTGCCTCCCTCAAAGCATCCTGAAGCCACTTGGGATTCCTCCTCTCTGAAGTAGTGTTCTGTGGAGGGGACTCTCCCTGCTCAACCCCATCTATTGAAGACTTTGATCCCGAAGTAGACTCTGGAGTACTCGATCCTGAAACCTGTGGACCAGTAGCCTGGGAACCTGAACCCTGTGGCCCTGTCACATGTGAACCTGTCGTCACTGAAACTGGTGGCCCCAAACTCTGTGTCACTTTAGTCTACTGTGGACTCATCTGAATCTGAGGTGAAGACTTCTCACCCCTCTCTATCCCTTTAGACTTCCGAAAGGATCTGTCCTCCTCAAATATGACATCCCTCCTCAAGACGATCTTCCTCAAGGAAGGAAGGTATATACAAAAAGCCTTTGAAGTCTCATTGTACCCAACAAAGACCCGTCTCTATGTCATGGGCTCCATCTTTGTCCTCTTCTGAGAAGGGACATATGAATAAATGATGCACCCAAAAATACGAAAGTGCGCCACCTTAGGGTTCTTCCCAGAAAAATCATCCGCAGGAGTCACGCTCCCCACAGCCTTGTGAGGAATTTTGTTCTGCAGATAAACTGTAATGTAGCATGCCTCAGCCCATAGAAATAGTGGTAGCCCCTGATCATGTAGCATGGCTCTTGCAGCCCCAAAAATGGCCCTGTTCTTCCTCTCTGCAACCCCATTCTGTTGTGGGTTGTAAGGAATAGTCAACTCTCTCCTGATGCCCTTTCCTACATAGGAGTCCATGAAATCCTTGGAGGTATACTCACCCCCATTGTCTATCCTCAGAACTCTGTTTTTCTTTCCTATCTAGTTCTCCACAAGAGCTTTGAACTCTTGGAACCGACTGAAGACCTGTCCTTTGGTCTTCATGAAGAAAATCCAAGACTTCCGTGAGAAGTCATCAATGAATATAACATAGTATAGAGAACCAGTCAATGACGTCGAAGACATTGGGCTACATACATCTGAATGAATAAGATCAAGAATCCCTGCTGCTCTACTATCACTACTAGGAAAAACAGTCTTGGTGTACTTTCCCAAAGCACACCCCTTGCACAACTCATGGTGATCTGAACTAAAATCTGGAACTCTAGTCACCATCTCCCTCAATACTCTCAAATCCCCATGGTGCAAATGCGCCATCCTCCTGTGCCATAGCTCACATAGGTCACTGCTACTGGTAGTATGAATCAATGCTCTCGTTGGCTGGAACATAAGCTTGTACGACTTCTCATGTCTAGTCCCAATCACTTTGGCCGAAGTGGTACTAGACCCCTTTGGGAAAAGGAGCACTTGCCCATCACAGAACAAGACCTCATAGCCCCTCTCCTCCATAACAGAAACTGACGCTAGGTTCTTCTTCAAGCCTGGAACATATATAACCTCTATCAACAACATGGGAGGCAAAGACTCCCTCTGAAATGATACAGTCCCGCAACCAACTGCCTTGACCACCCGGTCATCTCCAAGCACCACCTCAACATCTCCAATATGTGTAAGGTCTGTCAAGTGCTCACGAACCCCTGTCATATGGAGAGAGGCACCACTGTCAATATACCACATATCTGTATGAGTGGTCCTCATGGATAGACACACAACCTAGGAAAATTCCTTGTCAAACTTGGTGGAAAACTTTTCCACCACTGCTAAAGATGTTGTTTGTTTCTTCTTCTTGTTAGGACATTGACCGGCATAGTGCCCAAACTTGTGGCATGCAAAGCACTTGACTTTGCTCATGTCTTTCTTCCCTTCACCCTTGGGTTTGTTTCCACCCTTAGGACCCTTTCTGAATTTCTTCTTGTTGTTGGCAACAAGAGCCACATTCTCCTCCTCATGACCTGTAGATCAACTGCCATGTACATAACCTCTCCGGGTCTCCTCCTGAACAAAGTCATCCCAAAGACGTTACCAATTGGGAAGCTTCTCCCTAGCAACAATGCCCTCCGCAAAAACAACCCATTGTTTGGAAACTCCATTCAATGTTGTTCTCACAAGATCACTGTCAACCATGGCCTCCCCCACAACTCCAAGCTCATCTCTCACCTGTGTCAATCTAGTAAGGTATGTGACCACATTTTTAGTGTTGGTCATTTTTATCCTCTTCAGCTTTTCCCTCAAAACCATCGTCCAGTTTTCATTAGTACTCTGGTATAATTTTGTCAAATATTCCCACATCTCATAGGTATTTGAATTCCCCGTCAAGTGAGGAATCAAATGGTCCTTGATGGCATCAAGAGTAATCATCTTAGCCTTGATACTCTTCTTAGTGTAAGCTACAAGAAGAGTAGCATCAGTAGGTACCACCACAGGATGAGTTGCATTATTTTCCACAATGTCCCACAACTCATTTTCTTGCAACAGCCAAATCATCCTCTCCTTCCAAGCACCAAAATTTTCTGCCCCATCAAGTCTGTCCTCAACTCTCAAACTTGTAGCCATTGACCCCTTTCTGCAAAAAATGAAAAATTAAAAAATCTTCCCTGTGAAGTGTCTGTTGTCCCAACTATCTGACTTTCTGAAATACTTCTGCTTATTTCAACTCAGCTCTGATACCATGTAAAATTTCAGACCCCAACCCAGTTTTAGTCTCGCTGATTTTTCAGCCAATGTTTAATGCCCAAACCCAGATTTATAACAGCCAATTAAACACAACATAAAATAATTTTCAGAACTGAAACATGAGGATTTTGAACATCATTTATAACGCATAAATAAAATATCAGCAACACATAAACTCAAAAAATATTAACACAGTAATTTTCGGTCTAACAACGACCCTGGAAAAACCCACAAGGGGAAAACCAGTGAGAGGGAGTTTTTATTATTTAGGAGCTTTAGAGAAAGTCTGTTACAACATGTTCATCTTCAGAAATTTAAATGACAAACTTATCTTGATAACTGTGCCAAGTCTTCACACAGGAAATTGAGCCAAACTCCTCAAAACTCTTTCCATAATTTTCTGCAATAAATTACAGGTCTGCTCCTCAATTTTTGTGCCTCCAAATGGTTGTTCGGCTACCTTGAAATTCATGCCAGCAGCTACAACAAATTTCTAGGTGTATTAATGGCAGTACGACCTCCTTTAAAATTGTGCCAAACTCTCCAGAACTCCCACACAACAACCTGCATGGATTTATGTGGCAAGAAGTGACTGTACAGACCTGTACGAAATCCGTACGATATGGCCAGTGTACAACCGACTGTCCCTCCTCAAAAACTGTGCCAAATTACGGTTGTACGGACACAATTAAATGTTTTCTTGCTGCCTTGATTTCTATGCCCACATGAGATTGTACGGACCCCAAAATCTGTACTGCACGACATCATGTACTTTCTGTCCTTGCTGCCTTGATTTCTATGCTAGTATTTTGCCTTGGAATGCATGCCCTAGCTCTCAGAAATGGCCTCTTTCCTCCTGCTCGAAAATGTTGTTGCTCTCTCTCAAAATTGTCTCAACAACCAACTCAATGGTGCACCCTCCTTACCCTAATCGACCTCATGAGGGAAGCTAAATAGTCATCTCATCTAACGGTTGATATTAGATGAGATCAACGGTGGGGATAAATCACTTTACTTACTCACTTTCCCTAAGTCTCAAAAAGTCACCTTTTAATTTGCATCTCACAAATTAAACGACTAGGGTCGACATTAGGAACTTTATCACCCCTTAGGCGCCTAGGTGATGAGAAACACTTGCCTAGGTACCTTTTAATTAAATTTTAACATAATCAAGCAGGGGAGCAAATGAATTGTAGTTTCTATCAACAAACCCATGAGAACTTCTGGTTTTGTTGCTCACATGATCATTCTTTGAGGTCTTATAAGAACCTCTATTTCTATCTCTCACATGATCACTTCTTGCATAAGCTCTACAATCTAGTGCTTTATGACCAAAATTATTGCAAGAAAACAATAGCCAAGAAAGAGATCTTGGTACTGGGTTGTGAAAGGCCTTCTTGGTGGAATAACTCTTATGAACTCATTCTTGTTGTTCTTGCGAGAAGAATTGGGTTTCTGTTGGTAATCATTTCCTTTCATATTGTTTTCATTGTTGATGGAGCCTTTAATAATATAAGCATAGCTTTTAGGCTTTTCTTCATTTTCCTTTTCTGATAGCTTTGTGACCTTAGTGCTTGCATCTCCCTCGGAGGTCTTTTGTTTTTTGTCATAGCCAAGACCTGTCTTGATGAATGGTGACCTTTGGTAACTAAGAATATTATCTAAGATTTCAGTATTTTTTACAAACTTCAAGCTTTTACTCAAGTGATTAGCAGTTTTCTCTAGTTCCTTTCTTAAGGAAACGATTTCAACTTCTAGCTTCTCGCAATTTTCTTTCTTTTCTTTCAGCTGGCTTCTCACCACTTCTTCTATCCCTTTTACCTCTTCTAGTTGAGTCTCCAAGATGATAATTGTTTTTTCTGTTTCATCAAGATCATGATCCTTCTTCTCATATTTCTACAATTTCTCTTTTTGCTTTTTATTCTTTCCCCCAAGTCTGTCTATTTCTTCCAAGGCATTAACAAGTTCTGCTTCAAGATTCACTTCCCCATCGATATCTTCTTCTTATTAATCTAATTTTTCTTTATGATTGTATTTATTTTTTGTATTAGTAGACTTTGTATCCATACCCATGAAGAGGAATTCTTCTTTGTTAATATCAAAAACATATCCATCACTTTCTTCAAACAAGCTATTGTCCTTTCTAGAGTAAAAACTCTTCTTCTTGGTATATTTTCCTCTTTTGTGTTTATAGGGTTTGCTTTTATTGTTCTGTTCTTCTTCATCATTATTGTCTTCATCATCATTATCTTCCATTTTTTCATATGGACATTTAGCAACAAAATGTCCTACTCTGCCATAATTAAAACATTTGAAGGGTAGCTTACCTTTGTATTTGCCATATCATCTTTTATGCTTTCTCACAATTTGTGCTTCTTCTGTATCTGGTTAATGGTTGGAACAATCACAAGATTTGTGTCATTTTGTCTTCTTTGATACTTTTAAATATGCTTCCTTCGGTGTTGGCTTTTCTTTTTTATGTCCTCATCTCATATGCAGTGAGAATCCCATGCAATTCATCCATTGTTTTTTTTAATAAAAACAGTTAGGGGTATTTGTATTAAAAAGAAGGCTGCCAAAATTCAAAAAGTACAAGTGACAGGGTGCGAGCACCTCTGCTGCTTCCAAAAGAGCATAAATTTCTATCTAGGCCTAAGAAAACTGTAACAGTTGGCCCATATAAGCTACAGTTCTGCCATGTAAAAATGGTGATAAACACATTTAACAACAACAAAAATTTACATTTCATAAAAGACCTAATTAATAGTTATGAAGCTGCCTGGGATCTTCCTGCTGTTCTGCCAGTCGATCTTGTAAATTCGCCTATGTTGGGTCCTCCTCTGCATGTTGGCGGTCTAGGTTCTCCTCTGCATTATAGCGGTCTGCGAAGCCTGGTGCTATGGGAACATGATGGTCGTTACTGGCAACAAAGTGAAAAGAAGAAGGAAGCCAAGATTCATCAGTGCCAACTGAGTGTGCTCTTTGCTGAGAATTTTCCAATCGTTGGGTAACAACCCCAATCTGTCTTGTATTCCGATTGAATCCTCTTAAAATTGTCGCCAGTTCTTGATTATGGCGGATTTCTTGCTGCTGCAATTGGGTCTGGAGACCAACCAAATTTTCACGAATCCCCTGATTTTCATGTTGAAGCTCTCGATGCCGTGCATCTAAGCATGCATCCATCCTTCTACTGTCTATTCGCAGAGCTTGAAACTCTTCTCGGAGGTCTTAGAAGGTGCAAATTGGGCAAGAACAAGGAGCTCTAGACCTTCGTCGCATGATGAAATGAAGGTTCGAGAGTATAAGAGCCGAGTGGGCACTGAACAAGCAGAAGCAGAGGCTGATAGAAAAAAAGACGCGAGCGAAAAGAACAGAGGAGGGCCAACCAAAGTGAGGGGCGAGTGGTCTGAAGAGTTAGACACAAAAACTTAATGGAATCTACAACAGTCATGGGTAATTAATCAACAAACTGTTGAAGATGAAGGGTGCCATTAGCGCCCATGAGAAGAGGTGACTTCACTTGGGGTGAGAGGACAAAGATGATGCCTTAGAATTGTGGCTGGTCGTTAGGGAAAGCAGGTGGAGATCCTCATATATAAAGGTGCTAGAGTGCATAGCGAGAAAGGACATAGGGGGGGGAGAGAGAGAAGGAACGTGGGCAACGAGGGGGGGCCGCGTGCCAAGGGGAGCGGGGGCCCATTCGAGCATAGGGAAGGGGAGGGGGTGGACCATAGGAGTCAAGAAGGGGGGGAGGGAGGAAGAGGGAGGAAAGGAGGGGTGTTGGGGGGGGATTGGAGAAGTGGAGGGCAGGTAGAGGGAGAAGGGGTTAGGAAAGGGAGAGAGGGCTGAATAGAATTGTTCTTTAGAGTGAGTGGAGGAGCGAAAGAAAAGGCATACTTAAGGCAACTAGACATGAGAGGATACTTGGTTGGTGATTAGATGGATCTGTTCCAGGCCTTTTGTCGCTTTAGCTAGATTATCTGCCTCGGTGTTCTGAGCTCAGAGAATATGGAAGAAGCGTAAGCTGGTGAATTTCTTCTTAAGGGAATTTATTCCTGAGCTGAGATCGTTGGGTGGATGATTTGTTGAGGTTGACAGACCTCAAAGCTCCTTTATAATAATTTCATAATTCCCTATAGCAATTAGAGTTTGGATACTTCTCTCGTGTGCTAGTTTTAGCCCCATATAGACTGCTAGGGTATTTTCTTTGTTGTTGGTTGTTTTACCCAAGCCGCAGGAAAAGTCAGGTACTTTTTGTCCATCGGAATCATAGATGAATTCCCTCGCACTTGCCACCCCTGCAATTCATCCATTGTTAATGACTCAAGATCCTTCATTTCTTTAATGGAAAAATTTTTAGCATCAAATCTTAAAGGGAGCGACCTTAACACCTTTTGTACAATCATCGGTTCTTCAAAATTTTCACCAAGTCCTCTGATGGTGTTGACAATTTCATTAACAAGGAGAAGATAATCTGCAACATTCTCTTCATCTTTCATTTTCAGGCTCTCAAACTGTCTTCTATGAGTTTAGAGATTTGCCTTCTTAACCTTGTCATCACCTTCATAGATATTTTGAAGCTTGTACCACATTTCTTTTGTCGATTCGCAATGCATCACCTTGACAAACTTGGATTCTGATAGACCACACAAGATGACATTCATGGCTTTTGCATTATTTTCACCAATCTTCTTCCCAACCGCACTTGTTAGTGGATTTGTTGGGGATGTATAATCAGTGACGACTAATTCCCAAATATCAAACCCAATGACCATTAGATATGTTTGCATCCTTATGCTCCAGAAGGCATAGTTTGTTCCACCAAACAATGAATCTTTATTTGTGGAAAAAACTTCTTGATCGACCATGTGTGCTCCTGAGATCTAGCTTCCAATGGTTAGACTATTTTCGAAGGAACCAACTATGATACCAATTGTTGAACTTATGGTTATACTGAGAGGGGGGGTGAATCAATATAAGCTACCTTTTTTTTTTTCTTTAAATGAACATTCATTAACTTTAAAACAATAAATGCATGTAAACTCAAATCTTAGAACACAAAGTTTAATTTTGAAACCCTTGTGGGAGAAAACCACAAAAAAATATCTTTATAAATGTCTGTAGGCACCAACCTACTATTACAAATCTTGTAGGAACCAACCTACCAGATACACCAATCTCTGTAGTTGAACACCAACTCATTAAGATATTGTGTAGGCACCAATCTACTAGAGACACCAATCTCCTTAGTTGAGCACCAACTCAACAAGATAATGTGTAGGCACTAACCTACTGGAGACACGAATCTCTTCGGCTTAGAACCAACTCAATAAGACCTATATAGGTACCAATCCAAGATCTTAATACATGAAGTAATTTTGTCTTCACTTACATGCTTCATACCTCTTGCATTTCACTACATCATCGTACCCTTAACTTTCATTCTCCAATGCCTCTCCTTGCTTCATACCCCAGACATAGATTTAAACCCTAGTCTTATTTAGCCTTCATGCCCTAGAAAACCTCATAGCATTATTCCCATAATATAATTCCATACTCCAGCATCACAACCTCAAAAAAAACACACTACACAACATCATAGACCTTAGTCCTTCATGGTGCACCCTTAAAACTCCAAGAAAAATCCTCTTGCGCACCTTTAGAGTTCGAGAATATTCCCCAGCTCCTCTTGCTCAACTTAGATCTCTTGTGTGCACTTATACTTTCTCTTATTTCTTGGATGCACTTCAAATGCGCACATCTATCCTGTATTTATAATGTTTCTACATTCACTTACGGGGTCGACTTGTAAAACTGGTTGGGTCTACCTGTACTTTCTGGCTGGACCGACCTAACATAATCTTTCATATCTCCTCATTCCTATGGAGTTAGAGGGAGTGCCATATACCGTTGGAAAGGTATTGGAATAAAATTTTCAAACGTATATCCTATGCTCCCATTTGAGCTAGGTATTTAGAGTAAAAAGGCATTCAAATATAGGGTAACCAAACTAAGCATGAAAAATACAAAAACAATATTTCCAACAATCTCCATCTTGCAATATTTATCTTGGATATCTGTGGTCTCCCCCTATCTTTGACATCAATGAAAACAATATTTCCAACAAATATGTATTCAAGTGATTTAGCTAGATTTCCTTATGAATCCTTCAAAAAGGATGTTAAGGCTTTGGAACTCAAGAGCAGACAAATTCTAGCTAACAAAGAGGTCGACTGGAGGCTCGAGAGTCTGGAGATTTGGTTAGATAGGGAGACATTAACACAAATATTTTTCACAAGTTTTCAAACCATTGTAAGAATGTCAACACCATTTGGAAAATGCCTAATCATGATGGTTCTATGGCTTCATCCTTTAAGGACATTGCATAGCTAGGTGTTAATTATTTCAAAAATAGATACAAGGAGGAGAATTGGGTGGCAATCGCATAAGTAGTTCAAATGATCTCCTTCTTCCCTAGTTTTGTCAATGAAAAGGAAAATTAGATGTTGTTAGAAGAAGTGTCTGTGGAAGAGTTGTAGGAAATTATTCATGGCTTCCAGAAGGACAAGAGTCCTGGACCAAATGGTTGGTCGATGAAATTTTTCATTGGTTTTTATGAAATATTAGGGACTACCTCTTAAGTGTTGTTAATGAGTTCAAGGTTTCTAGTCAAATGTTGGCAACTTTTAGTACCGATTCCGTTGCTTTGATTCCTAAGGATGATTGTCTAGATTCCTTTGATCAGTATAGGGCCATCTCTTTGTGTAATTGCATCTACAAGATTATTTCTAGAGTGGTTGTTATGAGGGTTAAAAGGCTTCTATCTGAAGCTATCTCAATTGCATAATTTGGATTTCTCTTTAGAGTCTAAATCCATAATGCTATTTGTGTAGCCCAAGAGGGGTTGCACTCTATCAAAAAATAAAATATGTATTATCTAGTTACTAAACTTGATATTTTCAAAGGCTATGACTGTGTCAATTAGTTATATTTGAAGATGTCGTTGATCTAGTGGGCTTCGATGTTCATTTTGTTAATTTGGTGATGAGCTATATTATTTAGATTTTATTTGTGTTGTTAGTTTATGGCTTGGCCTCGAGAATTTTTGGGCTCAGTAGGGGCCTCAGACAGGGGTGCCTAGTATATTCCTCATTGTGGTTGAGGATTTTAACAGACCTCTCTTGGAGGAAAAAAATAATGGGCTCTATAATGGTATTAAAGTTGGAAACAACATCTTCCTTTCTCGTTTACTATTTATTGATGATATTTTGTTATTCTATCATGTTTCTAGACATTGTGCTTTGAAACTCAAATAGATTCTTAACCTATATTGCATAACAATACATATGCTAGTCAATATCCATAAGTCTTCTATTTTCTTTCTAGGTCTGGATGATGATGATATTCGATACTTTTTTTAATATTTTCCCTTTGAGAGGATTGACTTGGAGAATGGTTCAAAGTACTTAGTGTTTTATCTCAAGCCAAATGCTTATGGGAGCATGGACTAGGGATGGTTATCTTGTGGTGGGATGTGGTAGTAAAGTCTATTATTGAAGCAATTATGATCTAGTGGATGCCATTGGTGTTTATTCCCAAAGGAGTTCTTGATAAGTTTTGGAAACTAAGCTTCAAATTCCTTTCATTTGATGATAGGGAGAAGTGTGGATTAGCTTGGGTATGGTGAAATCATATTTCCATTCCAAAAGATTAGGGTGGCTAGGGTATTATCATCCACTGAGTTGTACTAGCTGGACTTGCAGTTGAGTCGCCGAAGTTTGAGCAATCAAATGCTCTATTTTCAGAGTTCAGAAGTTGAGCCGGTCTACATGACCAACTTTTTCCACATTTCCATACCCTACGAGGAATTGTAATAAGAGATGTTGCATGATGAACTTTGTAAAAGGTTTAGCCACCTAAGACTTAGATATGATTTGTTACTCTGGAGTGTTTTTTTTACTTGTTAATTATATTCTGTTGTCCAAGCAATTTATAATTTCCGAGTTTTTTCACTCAAATTCTCCAAAGATGGAGTATATACTCATGGTTAGGCCTTAGCATGGTCATATAAGAATAGTGTCTAATGTATATTACCATGCTAAACATTCTCCTAGAGTTTTATGGGAATGTGCTAAGTCCCCCTTAGGATTTTTAATTTTTTCAGTTAATAAAAAATTGCCCGTAAAATGGAAAATTTTAATTGTAATTTAAAGTTGTAATAAAAAAGTGGTATTAGGAGGCTTCATATGCCTTGGGGTGCTCATTTTTTAACCTAGAGCACCCACTTTACCTAAGTACCCACTTTTGTGATTGAAATTAGTGATTTTAATCACTAAAAATTCAATTTTACTCACAAAACCCAAAAAGAGATAAAAAATTAGGATTGCTAAATTTTAGAAAAGTGTCAAAAACATGTTTAAACATGTTTTGAGTGAAATAAAGCCTAAAAGGCTATGTGGCATACAAGAGAAAACATATTTGAGTTAAGTAATAGGTGGATGATGAGTCAAAGGATTGCAATCTTGAGTTTGGTGAGATATCCAAGAGAGGGTGCGCCCCCCTTAGGGAGAGGTGGTGCACTCCAAGAGGAGGTTGCCTACCTCTTGAGAGGTGGCGCCCCTCTTACCTACTTGCTGCCCCATGTGTCAAGCTTTGGGAGTGTGGAGAGAGGTGGAACCTCTATCTCCCACACTTGTCAAAGGTTTCCTCAACAAGTGGTGTGCCCTCCCTTATTGAGTGATGCACCCCTCTCCCTATTTAACAAAGCATCCTCTCATTGAAAAAGCTAGTTTGAGGTTGGGAATTGTGCTTGTGGATTATTGTATTGTATCATCATTGTGAATTGGAATAAAAGGCTTTGGACGCTACATTCTTGTGTCAAATTTCATGTGTGGAGCATCTATTTCATGTGCTATATTGTGAGGTAAAATTTTCTATTATGTTCTTGTTTCATTTTTTAGTTAATGGACTTTTAATGGAGCTATCTCCAAGTAGGATAAAGTTAGAAAATATATCTTTCTTGATGATCTTATTGCTTACGTACATTTGAATTTTTTATAATACACATCCATTTAGTTTAATGTTTATGTTTTTATGAAGCATTCTATGTAGGTAGCACCATTCTACTAATATGTGTTGGCAATATATCTCTAAGTGTTGCAGGTTGTCACAATTGAAGATGAGGTTGGGCTTGCTTGCACCTACCTTTTTCTTCAAGATCTAAAAAATGACATAGTCCCTCTTTGATCCACCAACAAGACTCTATTGCCCAAAATTCCAAGAAAGTCAAAGCACTTCTTTCCTCTCTTTCCCACTTTCTAAAAATTTATGTTTTGGTTACTTATTCAAGTACATACAAAGTAAAAGGTTGTTGATTTTAAAAAGTTGAAATCATTCATTACTTTGTATGATTTAAAAGCAAGTAGTTTAGATCTCCTTTTGCAAAATAAATATTCACTTTGATCTAACTTGCTAGTTGCTATCTTTAGGCATTTTTCAAAGAAGTATTTTAAAGCTAGAAGTATTTTAAAGCTAGAGGTAGTTTCATTCTTAAGAGTTTAAATTCCAAATTTGAGCATCCTTGTTCTCATTACTTTATGTTTTGGGACAACACGTAATATCATCAAGAAAAGGCTCGTTCTTAACTAGTTTAGACTTCCTTTTTGCTAGATTGTCATAGATTCTTACTTAGAAATATTTTGGGTTTTTTCTACTAATAACCAAAGACACTCTTAAAGTGTTTTTGGCCATCTTTGCTCTCTTTTTGTTTGTTGTTTTGTGAAGGTTGTTGTATAAACAAGGGGAGAGTTTGCCCAAAATTGGCTAATTTAGAGCGTTTGGGACTTCCAAGAGCACCAAATACCTTCCTAAGATAATTCTACATTGTAATAAACTCAATCCATCATTATAAGGATCCATATCTCTATTCAAAGAGATCCAAAGTCTCTTCAAGAGACCATTGTAATTGAGTTAATAAAATAAGTGAGCCAAGGGAGGCCTCACTTTGTGTTCCCCCCTGGGGGGGTTGGTGTTGTGGTTTTTGGAGCAAAATTTTCATTTCAATTCTTTCTCTTGTTTTAAATTTTAAAACAACAATCACATAGATTAGATTTCAATTTGGGAAGTAATACTTTAATTTCTAGATTAGATGCAACTTTATTTTCTGCAATTTC
>ML787239.1:239868-256241 GCA_009831015.1 Picea engelmannii
GGGGGGATTATATTGAGGTTGGTATCAATACAATGAGAATGGTGGAAATATGCACTTTAGAAAGCGTATTTGAAAGGAGGGCATTTAAGATGCCTAGATGATCCTCTTTTGATGATCGACAACTCTCCAATTTGAAAACTTTGTAAAGCCTCAATGACCCTCATTCAATCTCACTTAACTTGGGTCCCCATAAATGGAAAATCCATTAGAATGTGGGAGAATTGCATCATCGATAACCCTCCTCTTATTGAGAAATAAACTTTGGTAGGTGCTTGAAACTGGTAAATGGAGAAGGATATTTGTACCTTTTATGACATGTCTATCTAGGAGCAGGAAGAGGGGGCATCCTAGGTTGGCTTAAAGTCCTTTGATACTCCTATACATATCCAGGATAAATTTGAATCCCTTTGGAAATCTGTCTGAAGTGTAGCACCCCTACTAACAAGCTTGAAAGACCATCTAGGATGGGGAAGCATAGGATGTCACTACACAATCAAGTAGGGATACATGGTCAATTTGATGGAACAAAATAATTCTCCACAAATGATAATTTGGACTAGGGACTGTTAACCAAAACTCCATTTGTTTTATTGGGTCCCAATGGATGGGGTATTCAAGGCCCCTCTTATTGTCCAGTGGTATTTAAATCCCCTCTCATTGTCGTTTTTTCATGCCTCCAAGAATCAATGGAATACCTATTTATGGGATGTGGGTTTACTAAGCAAGCTTGGAATATAAACATTCAAAACCCAGGGAAAAATATACCATTGCCTAAAAAGTGGAGGAGTATGTTCCTCACTTGGTCGAAAGCATACCCAAGGAGGCTTACAAACAAGAAACTTTTAAAACATGCATGTATTTCTTTTCCAAAAAAGTTTGTGTGGAAAGCATGGCTTGCATGAAATTATGTTATCTTTCAATGAACTCATCCCATCCCCATCTTGGTAGCTAACCAAGTGATTCCCTTTTATAAGAAACAATCAACTCCAATGGTATAGAAACAACAAAATTGGCCATTTTGAATACCAAAGAAATAATCTAGATAAAGGCTCTCTTTGTTAACAAATTGCCAAGTACTAAATACTAGACTTGAAAGATAACTCAAGAGAATGAATGTTAGATTGGATTGAATGAAAAATAATTCCAATGGTAATAGAAGGATAAGAGACAACTTATACTATACTATGATGATGAATATAAAGACAACCTAAGGGTGGTAGGTGCGGGGGTATGGGGTGTGGGGGGTGCTCGTTGACCATAGAGGAAAATAAGAAATTGACTATGCCTGAGGATTAGGAGCCGCCACAAATAAGGAGGCGGAAGAACAAGCTTTCTATCAAGTCTTACAAGGAGCAAAGGCACTTGAGCTTAAACAAATCATGATTGTAGGAGACTCCTCAATCATAGTGTGGTTCCTCCTCAACCTCTCAACTTCCAACTCTTTTGGGATAAAGAGGATAATCCAAAGATACTCAGGTCTGACTATGAAATTTGAATCTATATCATTGTATTGGGTTTTCAAATTACACAATAGAAATGCAGATCAATTAGCCAATACTGCAATGTATTTGAATGAAAGAATGGAAAGTATAAAAGGGAGGGGGGGCATGGTGCTCTAATCTCCATGCCCATCTCTTGAATTAATTGAACTTTAATTTTCACATGGAAGAAATGGACAAGTGTATGTGTTTGAAAGGTCAAAAAGACATGGCATTCAAGCCACTTAACATACCCCCATGTAGTTATAAGGGTGACACCGAGAAGGCTCTCAGAAAAATGTGGGATCTCTTATCCATTGTGGTGCCCTTCTCCTTTGATCTACTTACTTTGTCTTGACTCTAGTTTGAATTTGCATTTGGGTGATACTCAATGCAAATAGGAGGTTTTTGGTTCCGTTGTTTGTCCTCGTGGTTATTTCTCTCACTAGGATTTTCAATGGCCTAATGTAGGAATAGGCGTTGTGTAGTGTGCAAGTTATTAGAGCTCTGATGGTGCATTCAATTGCATGAGAAGGGGATAGCTAATGCCCAACACGAGGTTACCAATGAGGCACTGAAGTGGAGTCACTAACATGAAAGTTAGGATCATTGTCCATGGGCAAAGGCTTAGAAGAGAGAAAGGTAGTGCGAGGCAATGGAAGTGCAACTCCAGGCAATTAAAAGCATGGAAAGGGCCATACAAGATTAGATGTAGGCTCAAGAACTTCATAATATGGAAATGGGAAAAAAGAAAGGTGACATGACTACCATGATGGAAAATGAGAATGGTCTCTGTTAAACTTCATGGGCGGTGATGTGAATGCTACTTCCTTGCCAATAAGAAAACAATTTGAGTTCCAAGAGGTCAAGCAAGAGCGCCTGTAGGAAGAAGCAACCCGATAAACTATCTTAGTGGTACATAAAGGCACTAAAAGAGGCATAAGCAATATAACTAGAGAGTCATAGGTTCAAGAAGGGGCCCTCCATGGGTTGGATTTTTAAAATTTCAGTTGGTTTTTAAAAATTTCTATCTAATTTGAATGTATTGCAAAATTTGGCTACTTTTGGGTCAGCTTGTGCGGTAACCTAAAAAAACCATTATACCTAATTATATTTGTTGTGGGCTACAACCTCTTATTTATATATTTGTATTACAATGCTAGATAGTTTGGCCGTGACCTCTTTCTGATACAAAATCATTTGTTGCTTTAAAAAAGATGGAAAAATCAACCAAAATAACTAAAAACAAAACATTATACCTAATTAATCTGTGCATCATGCACATTAAATATTTGAAACATTGATAATTTGTATTAAATCGATATATGCAAATGCCTTAAGTGTACACATCTAATTTACGCTCTACATTGAATCCACTTATATATACAAAGAGTGTTAATGCATCCCCTTCACCCTAGTCCACTCAAATTGAAGAGTATATTCTTTATCTACATTCAATGCACCATTTTGTTGATGTCTCCCAACCCCCTCCACTCTAATTGTAGAGTTTTTTTTTTAGTTGGAAAAAGCAATGTCTATAGATATCATATAAATGTAAATGGTTGAGCAATTTATCGAAAACATGTTGTCAATGGGAAGGCCATAGGTCACGACTTCAAATCTGATCAAACCGATTACGGTTATCAACAACTATTGTCGCACGTGAGCTTTTCATTAGAAAAAAATGCATTGTATTTTTTGCCCAATGGGTCAGCTAAATTGGTTGTCGCCGATATTGCTAAGCATTTCGTTAATTTTGTGCCAATAGGTGTCTTGTTCAAATTCCCTTAGGTTAGGCACACCAGTTTACCTCGACGAGTATTAACGAAGATATCCATGAATGTGGGGAATCATCCCTTAGATTTTCCCATGATGTTTCTTGGGAAAAAAATGAATTGTATTTTTTTATCCATTATACTCAATTATTTTATGTACAACATAAATAATCTATTTTGTTGTCTATTAATCCCATATTTATTATGTGAATTGGTCTTCTGATTATTAAGACTTATATGTCGAGTAAGTATTGATTTCATTATTCATTCTTTGGTCTTAATCATAAATGAGATCAAGTGTGTGGTTTCCATAGAGCTCTATGTGTAAGGAGTCTTGGAGAGTTATTTTTTGAAGATTTGATGATTAATATTAATAAAGTTAGGGGTGGCAAGAGCAGGTGGGAGTATTCACGATCCCAAGGGTGGGAATATTGAGCAGAGGAAGTTTTGACAATCAAGCGAAAGCTTACGCGTTGTGGTGTGGGCTCAACATTGTCAGAAAACTAGGAATTAAAGACTTGTTGGTCTTTGGGGATTCATTGATCATTATTAGGGAAGTCATAAATCAATCTAGTTATGGAGGGATCAAACTTCAGGACATCATTGTGAGAATTAGGCAGGCCATGTCCCAATTCGATAAGGTTGAGTTATTCCACATATGAAGAGAAAAATGTGCCACTACGTTAAATTTCAGAGTCCTCGTGAAAAATGGGAATTTTCTTCTAGCCACTACCCACTAACCTTATGATGACATGTCACAATACAAATTTAATCAACTCTCTATCATTATTTTGTTCTTTTCAATTCCATCGAGGGACCAATGATGCCGCACATATGAAGCAACTGGTGAAGAGAACACATAAGTGAGCAAGCCTAGGCACCCATTTATTCCTATGGGATTTGCTCATGTTACTTTAAGGCGTAAGGATGATGAGGATCAAGCAATTTGGGATATTTACGATGAGGAGATTTGCAAAATTTTGGTTTAGAGTGGAAGTTTGGTAGATTGAGGGTTCAAACCAATGAGGAGAGAATCTTTGGATGTGCATTGGAACAAGGAATTGGGGCATGCTAGACTGCTTCGATGTTGTTCAACGACAAACATAGGACATTGTTTTGGGGGTTCTCTAGATCAATGTTACAGGTAAATGGAACTTTAAGAATTCTTGGGGTTTTCCTTTGATTATGTTGAGATAATCTTTTGCAAGGGGGGTAGGCCTGGTCTGTGGTTTACTTAGACTTGGGGAGTCTTTTTTCTTGCATTGTCGCAGGTTTGTGAACAGAGGGATGGGACAGTCTACTTGATCCAAAATGGATCCAGGAAGGCCTAAAAATAAAAGTTATCGGAATCAGACGAAACTAATGCCATTGCGTCGGCCTCTTCACGTCGATTCCGACCATATTTTTTTTCCAAAAACAGACACCGTATGTGAAAGTTATCGCATTCTGATCAATTTCCCAAACATGCAAAAAACGTCAAAGTCAACAAGCCGTACTATTGATGTCAGCAGTACATCAACATGACGTGGCAGTGACGTCAACAGGGACATGTGGCAACATGAGGAGGTAACACGTGTCACTCATTTTTGGCATTTTCAGGTTGAGTTGGCATGGTATGGATTTTGACACATGGCATTGTATAGATGTTGACATGTGGAAGGCTCAAGGTACGACACGTGGTTATACAGACGTGGCATGGCACCAACGACATCATGACATGTGGCATGTACGATAGTGACGTGGTAGGATGATAGGTCAACACGTGGCATGTACGACAGTGACGTGGTAGGATGATAGGTCGACACGTGGCGTACAGGCTGACTATGCAGGCTAATAGGGCGGTGACGTGGTAGTGCTGACTGTGCACTGACTGTATAAGTGTCTGGATTGTACGATCCAATCACATGGTGACATGTGGCCCAATCAGAGGGTGCCACGTGGCACCCCAGATTTGGCCAATAACGGCTGGATCAAAAATTTGTTACACTCTGTGGGATTCGACAACCCGACCTTCACCTAGCCAGAGTCTTCGCAACCACTGGTGAATCAACCGGACTATATGTTGGGTCTTAACACCGACACATTTTCATTTTGTTTTAATTCTGTGCAGAATTTTTGGGATAATCCCGGTCGGCGGGGGATAGCTCGACCGACCAGGGCCACATGGAATCCTTATGACCGGGTAAAAGATGTTGGACCGGAGGTTTTAAGGGGCCAGCGCCTAGCGCTTGGCCACATGGTGTACCCCATGTGCCCTGGGGCCCGGGGAAAAGGGGATGGCACATATATTTGCCAATTTTTGGGTTTTGAACTATATATTATGGATTTTTTTGGTTTTGGAGCCCGATTTTAATGGATTTTGGCCCTAAAAGAGGGGATCTGAGCCAAGGAAGAGGCCCAAATCATTGGGGGAAGTTGGATTTCGACCACCAAATCCAAATCTACTTAACCAGGCCTATTTTCCATGGAGAAAAGGTTCAGAACAAAATAAATGATGAAGAATTGTGAAGCCTAAGCCATTTTTCTCCAGGGATGCCTTTGAGGAAGCGAACTTTGGAGTCCATTTACGGAAGCTACGCTCAACCTTTTTCATTACCATTAGTTGTGTTGGATTCTTGAGGTCGATCACAACATAACAAGACTAGTTTGTAATCCTTTTGAGATGCTTCTGATGTAATTTTGCAGTATTGAAGATTAATAAGAAAGCCTTCCCCACTGAGACAAAGGCCCGAAGACATAGGAAACCTTGTCGAACTCCGTTATCAAGATTGTTGTTATGGTTTGTTGTTCCTTATGTTTACTTTTTAATCTACATTCTGTATGATGGCTGCAATATTCTTTCACTAATATCTCCTTCCTCATTTAAGTTTTTTGAATGGTAATTTAACACATGCTTAAAACTCAACCAAGTCTTCAAAAGATCAATTTCGAATCAAGTGGTATCAGAGCAGGTTGACAGTTCGTTGTTTGAGTTTGCATGATTACTAGGGAATATCTAAGTCATGGTGAAGGCGAGCTCGTAGAAGGAGATCCTGAGATTGGATCGAGAAAGAGGGCATATCAAAGTGAGAAGATTGCTTCTGAAGAAGGAATGTCTTAGAACGAGATAGAGTTTCAAAAGTCTTTATTTTCCATGTCAGATATGGTAAAGGTCTTATATGATAATTACTTGGAACGAAAGAGGCCTTTTCAAGTGGAATCCTCAAAACAAGACAAAAGCGAAGAAGGAGAGGACCCTCCTAAAACTCCTCCTTCACCTCCTTCATCTCCATCATCTTCTTCTTCAAGTACAAGTTCAACTTCTACCGGAAGAAAACATTCTCATAAAGATAAGCATGATATGCCATTACTTAAGCTTGATGTAAAATTCGAATTGCCCATGTATGATGGGGAAGTCAAGGCTGAGAGACTTGATAACTGTGTTAGACAGATGGAAGTTTATTGTAGTGTGCAACAAATCAAAGATGAGGCAACCCAAATCAAATTGGCATCTCTTTGTCTTGCGGGCACAACACTCATCTGGTGGCAGAGTAAGTTGCAACATGGTACTCAACAAGTTGGTAATGTATTTCCATCATGGAAAGATTTTGTTTTTGCACTTAGAAAACAATTTTATCCTCTGGGTTATAAGGAAAAGGGTTTAATTGAATGGCAAAGTCTTAAACTAAGAAGAGGACAAACAGTGCAAGAATACACAGATGAATTTTGTAAGATGGCATTAATGTTAAATATTCCATTACATACACAAGAAACTCTTATGAAGTATATAGGAGGTTTACCTACACATATTCACAACACTATATTTATGTTTGGACCTACTAATCTTTATGAGTTTTATGTTCAAGCAACGTATATTGAAGCAGGGAAAACAAGAGTTGGTGTATCAGGGGAATCATCTTCAAGGAAAGAAGACAAAAGAAAGGGGAATGTGAATAGGGAAAATTCAGCTTCAGTGAAGGGAGATAAGCTCTCTTGCAAGCATTGCAAGAAAGAAGGGCATGCTGATGACCATTGTTGGAAATTCCACCCAGAGAAGAGATCAAAATGGTTCAAAGAGTGGAAAGGGAGGCAAACAATTGCAACAACAACACGACCAATGGACTTGGGGTATGATTCTGGTGGTGAGACTAAGATCACATTAGTTGGTTTGGAAGGTAAAATTGGTGATGGTTATGATTGTAGAAGTAAATTGTTTCATATAAGGGTCATAATGAAACATACTAAGATCGATACATTGATAGATAGTGGATCTCAATCTAACTTAATTTTAGAGGAAGTGGTTAAGAAATTTGGATTAAACACTAAGATGCATCATAAACCCTATTCACTAAATTGGTTAAGCAAAGATCATAAATTGCCCATAACAAAGCAATGTATCATAAAATTTGCAATTACATCTAAGTATGTTGATTAAGTAACATATGATGCGGTGCCACTAGAAACATGTGGAATGGTCTTAGGAAGCCCTTATTTGTATGATCACATAACAATCTTCTACAGGGAACAAAACGAATATCACTTAACTAAAGAAGGCAATGAATATGTTGTACATGCTCATCACATAAAAGCAAATCAATCTCTTCAAACAATGGAACAATTAATGAAGGGAACTTATGCAAGCAACACACCTATAATTGTGCCAATTAAAGCAATTGATCTTAAGCATGAACATGAGATGGTTGTACAATGGAAGTTCAATCATACTTAGCTTCAAGATAAGTTAATGTTGTGCAAGCACATCAAACATATTAGTTCATTGCAGTCATATTTCTGATGTTGTCGCTGCTAATGTTGTCTACATGGATGGTAGTGGATTCAGGAAGATGTGAACGAGTTCAAGTGGCTAACAATATGATTTCAGTTGTCATGGTTGTTTTGCAATTGATTATGATGCGACAGGTGCACAGGACAAAGTTTAAAGATAAAGGACAGGTGGGGAGGCCTATCCCACACTTGATATCTTGTTAATACCCTTTTGGAGGACCAAAAGGTCTTAGTGGGGAGGCATGATCCAAAATGGATCCAGGAAGGCCTAAAAATCAAAGTTCTTGGAGTCGAACAAAACCAACGCCATTGCGTCAGGCTCGTCGCGCTGATTCCGACCATATATGTTTTTCCAAAAATGGACATCGCATGCGAAAGTTATCATGTTCTGATCAATTTCCCAAACATGGAAAACAAGCCAAAGTCAACAGTCAATAGGTCGTACTGTTGATGTGGCAGTGACATCGGTGTGACATCATGATGACATTAGCAGGGACACATGGAAACATGAGGAGGTGACACATGTCACTTATTTTTGGTGTTTTCAGGCTAAGTTGGCATGGTACGGAGTTTGACACATGGCACCATACAAATGCTGACATGTGGCAGGCTCAATGTATGACACATGGCTATATGGACGTGATGTGGCACCAACGACATCATGACACGTGGCATGTATGCCAGTGACGTGGTAGGATGACAGGTTGAAACGTGGCGTACGGGCTAACTGTGAAGGCTGACAGGGCAGTGACGTGGTAGTGTTGACTGTGTGTTAACTGTACATGTGACATGATTGTACGGTCCAATCACAAGGTGACATGTGGCCCAATCAGAGGGAACCACGTGGCACCCCGTATTTGGCCAATAACGGTTGGGTCAAAAATTTGTTACACTCCGCGGGATTCGACCACTTGACCTCCACCTAGCGAGAGTCCTCGCAACCACCGGCAGACCGACCGGATTATGCATTGGGTCTTTACCATATACCGACACATTTTTCGTTTTGCTTTGATTTCGTACGAAAGTTTTGGGATAATCCCAGTCGGGGGGGGGGGCTAGCTCGACCGACCAAGGCCACATGGAATCCATATGACCAGGTAAAAGGGGTTGGATTAGAGGTTTTAGGGGGTCAGCGCCTAGCGCTTGGCCACATGGTGCGCCCCATGTGCCCAGGGGCCCAAAGAAAAGGGGTTAGCGTGCACATTTTCCAATTATTGGGTTTTGAACTATATATTATGGATTTTTTTGGTTTTGAAGCCTGATTTTAAGGGATTTTGGCCCTAAAAGAGGGGATTTGAGCCAAGGAAGAGGCTTAAATCATGGGGGGAAGTTGGATTTCGACGCCCAACTCCAAATCTACTTAACCATGCCTATTTTCCATGGAGAAGAGGTTCAAAACAGGATAGATGATGAAGAATTGTGAAGCCTAAGCCATTTTTCTACAGGGAAGCCATTAATGAATCGAAATTTGGAGGCCGTTTCTGGGTGCTACGCTCAACCTTTTTCAGTGTCGTCGGTTGTGTTGGATTCTTGAGGTTGAGCAGAAGACAACAAGACCAGTTTGTAATCCTTTTGAGATACTTCTGATGTAATTTTGCAGCAGTGAATATTAATAAGAAAGCCTTCCCCATTGAGACAAAGGCCTGGAGACGTAGGCAACCTTGCCGAACTTCGTTATCAAGTTTGTTGTTATGGTTTATTGTTCCTTATGTTTACTTTCTGATCTGCATTATTTATGATGGTTGCAATATTCTTTCACTAAGATATCCTTCCTCATTTAAGTTTTTTGAATGGTAATTTAACACATGCTTAAAACTCAACCAAGTCTTTAAAAGATCAATTTCAGATCACTATTGGGAAGTTCAATTGAGACACGATGGAAAGTACCAACCTTCATGAGATTAAGAAGGTTTTGTGTAGGTACGAGGAGGTCAAATAGGTAAACAACAATGCCATAATGGCTCTCTCCTCCAAGGTTATCAAATTGGAACATACTTGTGCCACTCAAAGTGTCAACCACTTTAGCCTCCTACTTTCACAAAAATGTTGGATAGATACTCTAGAAGATGAAAGTGGTTGATTGTGACTTTTGATTTCCTCCCAACCGACAAAGAACCTCTTTCTGGCCTCTAATAATCAAAGAACTCAAAGCTTTGTTCATGGAGAAGGAAATATGGTAAACATTGTCTTCCAAAATATGGAACTAGTTGAAGGTTCAAGTAACCGATTCATTAACAAGGATTAATAAGATTAGTGCAGCATGCAAGCTTAATATAGTATGAATATTTTTTAGAGTGAAATGTATTTTGGGTCAATATGTGAGGCAAGAAACCTATGGGAGCGCCTGGAACTCTGTTTTGATGTATCTATTTTTTTTCTATAGAACTACGTGTTAAAATGTTTTTTGTAGGAGGAGGCCCAAAAAACAATAATTGTATATGTCGTTTGCCATGGTACAACATCGTTTTATTTATTTTAATACAATTTCAATTTTGGTTAAAAAAACATTAATAAAGTGATTAAACCTATATTTTTTTTATGTTATTATATCTACTATTTTATTCGCTTGACATGCTTATGTTAGTGTTGCATGCTTCTCAAGGACCATGTACTTGTTAATCATTGCTCTCTTTATTTGTTAACACAAGTACATGTTTGTAATATTCAAAATGCTTAAACTTTCACAATGCTACAACTCTAGTATGGAACCAATTGTGTACTTTTGGGGTTTGAAGGCAACCATATGTGGTGTTCTTTTAAAAAAAAGGTTAATCTCATAAAGCTTAGACAAAGCTTCAAGGGGTCTAACACCACTTTCTATGAATCTTCAAGGGTATTGGACTCCTTGAGCTTCAATTGTGTTGGACTCTTTGAGTTTTGACAATGTTGACCTCTTTGTGTTGCATTAGCTCTATATGGTTAGTATTTCTATTCATTTAGTTTCAAGGTTCGATCTTGCATTAGGAAAATTGTATTGCCTTGAGTAGTGATTGAAGAACCGATGTTTACAAATTCACACAAATTGGACTTTCGTGTGTTGCTAAAATTGCCTCCTAAAGTAAAAATTTATTTTTTGGACAAATAGTAGCTTTGATGAGAAACCGAAGCCACAAATAGATTACACAAAAAAAATTGAGGGTCTTATTCAGTGCCTTTCCAGATTCAGTCATTTTAGCATCCAAATTTCATTATGAAGTTTAATAATATTTTTAGAATTTTCTACTTTTGAAAATATAGATTTATGAACTTTTTTGTTTAAGGATTTTTCGGAGTTTCCTATTTTTGTTTTCAAAAAATTGTATTAATGGAAAATTTCATTCTTTTGACTAAAGTTCATAGAGTTATGCTTTGACATACAATAATTATTGGATTTTTTTTTGGCTATTTTATTTTTCTAATTTTGTCGCGTACTTTTCCGTTAATGCAATTAGATTTGACAATTTTTTCTTTATGTGTTTTAAATTTGGGTTTTCTCATATTGGAATTTAAACTAGTAAAAGGGCTTGAGTTGGATGCCCCTTACTGTAAAATGTATAAAAAAATATGGTTGATGTGCTCAAGAGAATTTTTATTGGGTGGTTAGTCATTGGTGGCATCCAAAAGCCTATAGATGTGAAAAAGTTAGTTGTTGGGAAGAGTGATGGGAACAAACTAGAGGCCTCATTATACAAAGAATATCACATGGCTTACAAATAAATATTGAAACTACGATTTCTAATGTTATGGACCCATTTGACACAAACTCAATCATAGTTTGCAACTATTTGATTGATTAACCATGGCAACAATCTTCATAGGAGATTTTGTTTATGACAGTGTTTCTTTGTTGCTCTATTTGGCATGTATGCATTTCTTGATAGGAAGACCATCTTATTGCAAGTATTGTTTAGAGCACTTATTGAGCGTATTGAGTGCCATGAGAGTGTAGTTGGGATCTTGGTTTGGACTATTCTTGTTGATCTTTGGCATTTACAACTTCATCAAGTCTCTTTTAGCTTCAACATTCTCCTTGCCATATTAAATGTCTTCTTTTTAGGAGACTAATCTCTAACAACATTGTGGAATTTACATTCCTGCTTTGACCGCTCATGCTTGTGCCTTTTTACACTTGGATTTGAGTTTCATTGTGTTTGATTCAATAGTTATAAAGAGGTTTGTATGAAGGTGTTCCTCGAAGGTTATGGTTTTGCTAATGGACTATCCATTTGTCATTGGTTTCAAGGAGGTTTTTACGAAGGATTTCGAGACAAATTGTTATGCAAATTGACTCTCCATACATAACTTGTTTGCACTTCATCATGGTCAAGTTGATTTTGTCAATATTGGTTATAATTCTATTGATAATTTACACACGCAACTTTTTTCCATCTTCGAAAGTTATTGGGGACAAGAGAAGTTGTTAATGAGGGGGAATGTTATTGCAATCACATATTCCTGCAAATGTGTATTTGTTCCCCTGGTCAACATTGAGGGTTTATAATGTTACATGTGTTTTAATCTTGTATAGAGGCCACATTTGTTGGTGTACTTGATATCATTACGATGGTAGTTGTAGATTTCAAAAACATCACTTTTGGGGTATTTTTGTACATGTAATGGGGCATCATTAGACCTAATGGGAGCATTTTTATGGCTCTTGTTACTTAAAATGGATGGCTATATGATCCCTACACAATATAAGCAATCAAGTTACTTGGGAGGTAAATCCTATATTAATTCCACATCCGTTGTGTCAAGTGGTCTTCTCTCTATTGAAGCTTGTATATTAAGTATGTCTTGAGGTCATTATTCATCCATTGGTGGATCATGAATACTATAAGTTTGTAGATCTTGTAAGGATTTATACTTGAGGGGTCTTAGAGAATTTTTGTAACAAGGCTTGGTGATTAATAAAGTGATTCAATTTTGACAGTGGATGTTTCCTCTACACATCGTAGGATTTTTACCAATATAAATCATTGTTTTCTTATCTCTTGTATTTTCTTGTTTTAATTTGCTCGAGTTAAAAATACATGCTCATAAGATATTAGATGGTTGTTGATCATTGCTCTCTTTAATTTCCAACATGGTATCAAAGCATACTTTTCTAACATGGTGTCATAGCCCTTTTCTTATAGTATAGTATCAAGGCATGTTTTCCAACAACAAGGTTGCTTTACAACTTCCACTGAGTATGAGATTTTTCTTGGCTACCAATGACTTTGTCTCAATTTTTATTGTCGATGATTATCTTAACAAGTGTTATAGTTATATTTGGTCTCCCTTGACCATCTATACTTTGCTTGGCCACTCATCTTTGATACCTCTATAACTTGCCACTCAATTTATATAAATTTTTAGCTTATTCCTATATGCTCATGGGTTTCCTTATGGTAAGTCGTGAGCTACTTGCTAGTTTCCTCCATGCAAACCATAAGCAACTCCAAAATGGCACAAAAAGATAATAATTATTCAAAATGTGTGGTCTTGAGTGGGGATCATGGTGTCCCTACAATTGTACACCCATGGTGTTGAACCCGAATGACCATAAATACTTTCCCATCGTATAAATAAGAGTTTTATGTTGAGGAAAGGGCCATGACTAGTTGATATAGATACATGATAGATAATTGTATAAAGGATTATTTGCCTAGGTATTTATAGTTTTTTCACCATCAGAACCCCTTGGTTTTGATAACACTTTCTAGTTTTGAGTTGGATCTAAATCCTCATTAAGAGAATGAAACTAAGACTTGTTGGCGAAGTTGAGACTAATAAGTGGCTTAGGTTAGAAGAACCTACACTTGGGTGATGAAGGTATTGACAACAAAAACCAGGTATTATAGCTTGTTTTGATGTTTATGTTTTATATATAAATATCTCTCTTCTTCCACCACTCAATTCATTGTGCAATATTATCTTGATTTGTTTTCAATTTAATGGGTTGTAGATGGAATTGATTTACCTCATATCGATTATAATTGATTTGTCATAAGTTTATATTTTTTTCCTTATATGCTTGATCAAGTTTGAGGAAGGTTGTTTCTTGACTTGTGCGTATATTTGGAGTAGGAAATTGTGCTGGAAGGTTGCTATCTAAATTGCTCACAAGGTTAAGGGAATTGGTCATTTGATTCTAGGTGTTTTCCTCCACCATCTCTTTCACATTTGATAATATAACTTGAAGATCATGGGAAATAAGTTACTTATCTTTGACTGCTCCATCAGTTAGTCTAACCTCATTCACTAGGGATATTTACCTACTTGGGTGTGCAAGAAAGGCAAGTTAAGTGGTAGCCTAGGCTTGACTATTGCCACAATATGTTGATTAGAGTTATTGGAACACAACCAAGTAAAATAACATAACAAAGATAAGAAAATAATATCATGAAATGGAATAGCAAGAGTAAAACAAGGTAGAATGTATTATACGAATGGAAAGACAATGCATACAACACCGCAGGGAAATTGGTGAGCAAGTGAGCTCCCTCCTTCCTCTTTGGGATGGGTTCTTTTGCCTTTCAAGAACCTTTCTCTCCCAAGAATAAAATGGTAAAAATATTTGTACAAAAACTCTCAATGGACGAGAGATTCAATATATCAAGCAACAATGGTTACGAAGTTATGGATGAGTTGGTGAGAAAAGAGGATTCTCAATACTCATGCAAACAACATAACATTACTTAAAATTCTTCTCTTTTTTGCATGTTCATGGCTTCTATTTATAGGCCCCTAGAAGGTTTTATAAGAGTTAGTTTCAATGTGAATGGGGAGGCCACTTGGGTATGGTCTCCCATGCTTGAGAAGACATCCATTCAACTGTTGTACATGCTCTTAATTCTTATGGGCTCGAGACCCTTTAGTCTTTTAGTTGGAAGTAATTTTTTGATGGGAGTTTTAGTTATCAATGCGCTAGAAAGTTGGTGAAACTTCCCTTTTGTCGATCCATGTGACTTTCGAGTGAACAGTCACGCAAATGTGTGTGAATGACACTAAATCCAGTGTTTTTTCTCTACACAAATGTGTATGAATGATGCTAAATCCGGTGTTGTTGCTCCGCACAAATGACATAAAAACCCACTTGGTATAGTTTTTTGCTTTGCTAAAGGTGACGTGTTAATGCCATAAACATATACCTTGATGTACTAAATTGATGGTTCCTCTAACAATCACTTGTATAGCTCTGTGGGTGATTTTAAGTGATAACATATGCCCCCTGATCTGTGAGATTAGGAGCAGACGTATAGCCTAAATACATCATCATTTACTTTTGTTTTTGTACATTGATACTTTGTTGTAGAAAGAGAAAAGGTGTGAAGGGGTAAGAACTATCCAGAGAGAAAGAAGGGGAGTTATACCTGCGAACAAATAACCTTGTGAAAAAATGAATGATCTTGCTTTATATAAATGAGGCAGGAATGCCCCCACGCTCGTGCCATAACCAAAAGTAATTACAATGATAGACAAGAGGAGGTGATCTCTAGATGGATCATCTAAAGAATGAACGTTGATATGACCCTGTAACTGAAAAAACTTGATGAAGTAGAAATCTGCAGCACCCTCAAAGGAATCTGTTACAGTGAATGACGACTATGAAGGAGAGAATTCCCTAGAGTTTTAGTTGGACATTTAAAGTGGATGTTAAAGATTTGAATTCCACGATGGCTTGTCAATTCTAGGGGACTTCAGCTGGTACTTAGAAATGCAACGGTCCCTAAGTAAGACCTGACTTTATATGGATACTGTTGATGTTGAATATCAGGGGGGTCGATGGAAGTAGAGCAAAATGTTGACTCTCTTTTCCCCGTCAAGGAAATAACTTGCAGGGTAATGAGAACAAGGAAATTGCAACATGCCTAGAAACTAATGTGAGGTCAACATGAATGCGATAATGACAACGAGAAGTGAGGTTCCTCTTGAAATCAACTATCAATATGCTAGTTGTGACTGATTTGTAAGAGTGATGTGTGACTGGTGAGGATGGATGAGGTCGATGATAATTGGGTTTTTAAGACTTCCCTTGGTTGGAACATAAGTGATGGTTGACGATGGCGACGATCCAAAACTGTAACTAGACAAAAGTGTCTTATGTCGTGGATACATTCAAATGATGGCTAGGTTTCGTCACATTCTAATTGAGAATGGAGAGGATGCAAATAGTGGGTAGTTATCGTTGAAAACTTGGGGATAAAACATAAAATATTTTGGGATACATGAGGTTTGTCCAATAAGATGGGTGTTTGTAGATGCAAAGTTTTTTAGTATGAATGATCCAACCAAGAGAAACAAGGGTTGTCGCTGTGTGAAAAAATGACACCATCGGATGCGATGGCCTAAGTCTATTTGTTTGTTGGAAATTAAAATGTCCTTTGTACAA
>ML787239.1:267484-283452 GCA_009831015.1 Picea engelmannii
TGGGAAAAAAATGCAGCTTGTGGGTCATTGTATTTTGGGAATTACACTCCGTGGAAAATAGGGTTTGTGGCTAGTCCTGAAACTAGTCAAAAACATGTGTTTCGGGTAAAAATGTCGTAGCTTCTTCATAACAGATCCAAATTCAGTGAGACCAAATGTTTTGGTTAGGGTACAATATGTAGTATGCTATGTAACAGTTTCAGATCAATTCAACAAATATTCCATGCGGGGCACGCTCTACAAGGTTGCTCTCTAGAATAATACAGAATTCAACAAGGTATGCCATTTTTACTATAACTCCTTTTCTGAGAGGTTACAAGTAGTGACACTTAGAGGAATTGCATAAAACACACTAAAGAAAATTATGCATCAGTTTCAAATCTTTATACATTACAGGTACAAAGTTATGATTACTTCAAGTTAGGGTTGTTGACTAATCCAAAACTAGGTATGTGAGACTAAAGAAAAGTTTGATGAAAATGCTAGTCTCTTGTTGTTAAAGTTAAGGAAGGTTTGAAGGAATGTGATCATATACACCAGGTCTATTATAGATCTAAAAATCATATTTGGATGATGAAATTGATGAGGGCTTTTGGTTGAGTTACATGTTGAGTATATTGTTGAGACAAGTAGTTGATGAATTAGCACATACATGAGGTGTATAGTTGATGTTGTTGGTTGATGAGTAGTTGACACATGATTGGTACATACTTGGTACATGGTTGGATGCACTTGTTTATGGTACAGGTTGATTACAGGTTATTTGGTACAGGTTGGTGCATGGTTGACGCACTTGTTTATGGTACATGTTGATTACAGGTTGAGGTACAGGTTGATGCATGGTTCAAATTTATTGGTACAAGTTTACAACGGTATATCTCACAGTGACAGGTTGATAGTGGTTCCATCATTCTACTTTTACTTCAGGGAGGCAAGACGAGGCAAGGACATATGGTTGTAGCCACCTTCCGGTTGTAGCCGGAGAACATAGGGGGTTGTAGCCTCCTTCTGGTTGTAGCCAGAGAATTGGGGAGTTGGAGCTTCCATCAGGTTGTAGCCTGAGAAACTAGGGGGTTGGAACCTCCTTCCAGTTGCAGCTGGAAAGCAAAGGAAGTTGGTGCTTCCAATGAATGTAATTCTTCAAGACATATAAGAAAAAGAATTCTGTGGTTTTCTCCTGATTTGGGTTTCCATGTAAAACACTGGTGTACTGTGTATGTATGTGATTGTTTATTTCTTACTGCTCATTATTGGATAATAATTCTACATTGATATAAAAATTGAATACAAAGGATTATAATTACGTTATTACTGATTCACCCCCCCCCTCTCAGTAATCCAACAGACCTATCATCCCTAGATGGATGGAAAAACTAATATCAACAAGTACTTGGAAACATATTTTTGACCTTTTGCGTATGACAAAAAAATTCAATGGGATCAGGGGTTACCACTAGTTGAATGCTGGTACAACATATCTTACCATGCTGCCACTTGTATGACTCCCTTTGAAGCGGTCTACAGTAAAAAATAAACTATCTGGTCTATCCTACTTGCTCGATGTATCCAAGGTTCAAAACATCAACAACACACTTAGATTCCAACCTGTCATAGCGTACCCTCAAAGAAAATTTGGTCATGGCTCAGAATTGCATGAAGCAACAAGTCGACCAGGGTCTTTTAGAACGTCATTTTGCTATAGGGGACTGGGTGTTTCTTCATTTGCAACCATATTAGAAAACTTCAGTCAAAGGTGAACATGTTAGAAACTTTCTCCCAAGTTTTATGGTCCTTATACAATTCTCAAGCATGTGGGGCTCGCGGCCTACAAATTAGCTCTCCCCAGTCACTCTAAACTTTATCCTATTTTTCATGTCTATTGCTTAAAGAAAGTTATTGGAACCAAGGGCCATGCTCAAAGCAGTCTCCCTGAATTGGATGAAGAAGGCTCCATTTGGTTGCAACATCAAGCAGTCTTGGACCACTGTGAGCGTCATCTCCGTCAATGAAACATCAAGGAATTTTCAATTTAGTGGGAGTATACACCACCAGAACATGCCCCCTGGGAGTTGGTTTCCATTATAGAACAATTTCCCCATCTCAAGCCTTGAGGACAAGGTTGTTTTCAAGGGGAGAGCACGTTAGGGACCTAACCTCCCTAATCCCTCAAGTAGGTAAAGTAATATGTTTTCTATGTAATAAAGGTCAACATTAGTAGATAATACATATGTAATAATGTGAACATGTCTAATGTAAGAAGACTTAATAGAAGCTTTTTCTTTTAAAAAGATCTCCCTCTAGAATGTTCTCTAGAAGATATAAATAGTATAAATAGGAGTAGAAAGAATGGGAAGTTTTGTCTTGAGAATTATTTTGTAATTAAGATATGCTTTGCTAGAGGTTTCCCCTTTGAAGAGGCAAGTGAACTTGGTATATCAATAAAGGTATCATTTATGGTGTTGTTGTTCTCTATTTTGTTTTTTATGCTAGTATTCATCATAATAATTATGTTTATGCTTTGCATAATACATATTGTATCTTACAAAGTGGAGCTAGGTGAATTGTTATGGTACCGGGTATTGTGGTCCTAGAGGCAGATGTTGAGGGAGGACACTAGTAAATGAAATTATTCACAGAGGGAATGACTACATGCCAATTTCGAAACATATACTTGAAGGGGCCATAGAATGACCATAACTAGAAAGTGTTGTAAGCTTGTTGATGAGTACTTGCACACAAAAACCAAATACCCGAAATGAAAAATACTTGATAGTAAAGAATATGTTGGGGAAATTTGATGAAATTACAGTGAACAAGCATACTTGTAACTCCCCGAAGAAGGTTAGGTAACCCTAGGTTCTGTTGATGGGTCCTAGATCCCTTGATTCAACAGTAGGAACCAAACCCGCCATCGAGGCCCAATTATACTATGCAACGTTTAATAGTGGAATGGTTCTCCAGATCTTGCAATCCAACCAATTTATCGATGGGCTTTATGTTTTCTTGTGAAGGCTCTTCCTTTAGTTTGGACTATCTCTTTTTGTATTTTCTCTTGGGTGGGACCGATATGAGATGTAAGCCGGTATAAACCAACTTGGCAACAAACATGATTAAGTTTTAACTACTGGGGAAGTTGTTGAGCTTGGGATAACCCGCTACTCAAGCATGCAGACGACAATTTTATACCATAGGCCTAGTACTAATACATTAACCATGTGAGCATTCAATTACTGTCTGAGATACTAATTATCAGAAAGAAAACACATATGTGATAAAACAATGGCAAGAAAAATAATTCACCTACTTAATCATCCATCACATAATAACACAATGATTCATCTTCATCATTAAAGCAAAGAACAACAAAACATTGCACCAGATAACTTGACAACATAATTAATTGATCTTACTCATTACAACATCCATTCATTAGACGAGATAGGAAATAATTCTTCTCCACGTCCAATCACACATGCATTTGATGAAAATATATCTTGTCTCTGGTCCAGCATAACTTCTCTATTAAAGGTAGCTCGGAAATAGTTCTTAACAAAACCAAAACATAAGAGTTTCTTGGAACAACCATCGACCTTTAACTAATTGGTCGATGTTCTTATTTATAATATAAAATTGAACTGAAAATAACGGCTAATTGTAGTTTGAACAAAACAAAATTCGCCACGTGGTGTCCTCTTCTAACAGTTTCTTTATTAGTCAACTCAAGATATCACTTGAAAGGGTGACTTTTCTCATACTCCGACCAACTGATGAACAACTCTTAGTAGGTTTGGGCCCATGGAAATATGTGTTGTTCCATCGGAGCCACGTAAATTCCTCTGACCTCTACCGCATGCGCCTGGTACTTCACCAGACTGGTGTTTAATTGCTGTAGCACAGTCCGAGCTCTAATCAGATGTTCCATAAATCGCTGCACTTGCCTTGGCGCTGTGTTAGTCATCTTTGCTAGCTCTTTGGCCAATAGTGAATCTTGCTTGGTATGCGATTCGACTATGTCTCACAAGTCGATGAAGTTGTGGGGTGCGCCAAACTAGGGGAGTCCGATATCCTTCATTGCTTTGTTCATTTTACCCCAATGTTTCTCGCATTTGGCCCAGTTCTCTTGAACTTCTCGGTGTGAGTCCTGAGACATCTTATCCCAATACTTGGTTGATCACTTCATGCGATCAAGACTACTTTTACCCAACATCTGAATGCGGTGTTCTTCTTTATCTCGGCCCTGCTGAACTGCATCAATGTATTTGATTCTCTCTACGGCTTGTTGTGCCCTTTCATACTATCACTCCATATCCTTGCATGTTGCGAGTGCCATGAGCATGTCTTCCTGGAGCTTGGCTATCTTTGCAGTAAAAAGGTGTCGCTCTTTTGTGAATTGGTTGTAAGCTTCTTCAAACTCACTTCTCAGGTATACCACTGTCTGAGTGGCGCCTTGATAGTACTAAGCCAGGTGGTGCAAATGTTCTAGTTCCTTCAGGGCAGTGGCCAACTCCTTTTCATCTCGCTTGGCTCTATCTAGGGTGGCATCCAAGATCGCCATCCCCACGCCGAGGAGCTCTGATGTTCGGGCATTTGCTGTGTTTATCAAATTATCCTCTATAGTGATGAGGATGGAGCGATCCAACGCGATACTCCTTTTCTTTGTGGTTCTTTGGACGATGGATTTCCTCTTTCGATCGTAGAAGATCGCATAAATATTGGCTACCTCGTCCACATGCTTGGGTATCTGTTGATCACCCCATGTGAGTGTGTTTCCCATATTTCCGGTGGTGTATACTTGTTCATGATCGGGTCCTTGAACTTCCTCATTGTGTTTCAAGGGCTCGAACTCTATCTGTTGCTTGTCAGGGATCTGAGTATCGAGCAGAATAGAGATGTCAGGAAAATACTCGATACTTACTTGTTAATCGGTCATTGAAACGTCGATTTCCTTTTGCAGGGAACCTTCCTTTGGCTAACCTAGTTCTAACTTGTCCTTCAGATTGTCTGCTCGGGTCTCCAGTGCATCGGACCTCTTTTTGTTGGGAACGCTTTCAGGTTCTATTTCCTTTTATGGGACCTCCTGGGTTTGGACCCTGGGATCAAGAGAAGAAGTCTTCTCAGGTTCCTTTTCTTCTTGGACACGCATAGGGGTTATGATAGATGCCTCTGGGATTTCATCGTCACTATATATATTTATAAATGCGCTCAAAGGATTAGGTGTGCTTGTTTCCACTGATACCCGACCTGTCTCTAATTGACTCGTCACACCTGTTGGCGATCTGGCCCATGGAATTGTGGATTCACGATCATTTGACCCATTGATGTTATCAAGGTTTATGAAATCAAGACCGCTTGGCCCCGCCGGGCTTTCTTTTGGGCTATCGGTTGGAAGCCTTGGCATTATGACAAGGTCTGAGTTATCTCGCATTTGTTTCATTATCTTTTGGGCCTGTTCATACATGAGTGCCTCTCTCTCCAACGCATCCCGATCCTTGGGAAAAATCCTATTCTGTACCGGAGTTACCTGGGAAATCTCTGATGTTTCGGTGGCTTCCTAGGGAGCTTCCACTGCTTCGACTGATTCAGATGCTATCCTTTCTTCTCAGGACTTGAACCTGGTTTCCTTAGGGTCAACCATCCTTGCCACCACCTCATCCCAGTTTTGAGCATTTTATATGAAGATCTCATCCTCAAACCTGTCATGGGCATATGGCCAACAGGATGATACCTGTGATGCATGCTTCAAGACCAAACCCTTGGGGTCGTGATTGCGAAAATGACTAGGCTAGAATCAGAACTCTAATTGGTTTAAACCTTCTTGCTTGGTCTGCATGGTGTCCTTTACCATGTATAAACCAATATGAAATCCATAAGGTATGAAGGCTCACTTATTATATTTTACCAAAGTAGCATTGTAACCTTGCAGAATGGGTTGATAACAGATTTCCCCTATTACTAGTCGATCGGGGACATATACAGGTAACATATGGGGTGCTTCGGTGGCACTAAAAAATCTGATGTAGGTATCGCGCTCATCCAGATACCAGTGGCCAACTTTCGATACAACCTTTTTGGCTACATCCGATATCCTTGGGCACTCTTTCTTGAACATAAAAAAATAAATACGTGCGATGAACTGGTCTCAGATGAGAGAGTAGGATTTCTTGTTCCTGTTCTTCCGCAAGATGCCGAAATATACATGGATCAAGAGTTCAGAGGCGTGCCAACTCAATTTCATTCTGGCAAAGACATTCTTGGCACAGATGACGTCCAATAGATAAAAATCCATGTAGAAGGAAGGGGTTTCTCCCTCTTTCGACGTCTGAGCCTGTCGTATGTAAGTGCTCAGATGTTTGGAGATGATGGCACCCTAGTTAAAACCTATTTCAGAGATGGCTACGTTATAAGCTAGAGGCATCCAAGCCTTCGAAAACCTGGAGTAGTCTTTCTCCCCATGCAATCGACAGAGGAGGGCCATTAGATAGATGTACGACTCTCTTAGATTGGTCGTCAGGTACCAGTCGAAGGTTTGATTGGTGAAATATTTATCCTCTCTCCACCACGACGCCATCACCTTGCTGGTGTCGTGTTTCTCATAGAATCTTACAACAAAATCGATGTTTAGTCATTCTTCCGGCTCTTTGAGCTTGTAGTAATTCTGCACTTCCAATGGGAGGAAAACCTCGACACATCCGCCATTGTCGTCATTAATCAAACATATTTGTGTGTCAGTGTGATTGATAAGCCATTTCAGGAGTTCTATGTAGGGGAATACCGAATTCCTACTTGCCACCATGTGCATATACACCTTTTGGACATTTGAGAGGACTTCATCGTCGAGTCTTCTCGTATGGGGATCATTGTGCGGGGTATATTCGGGGAATTCCTCCTAGTTGATTTTCTCGAAACGTTCTTCCCAGCGTGGGAATATTGTCTTGGTCTCAATGCTTGCCTCTGTGTCTCCAAAGGCTAGGGGATAAATGAAAGCCTTCTCGGTGGTTGTTTTGATGATGGGCACCGACTTTGGAGAAAATTCCAATTGTCTTGCAACCGTTGGGGAGGAAACTTATCCCACCTCTGGTTCCTGTAGCTTCAATGCTCTTGGAGATTTCCTGCTGGTAGGTTTCTTCGGTAGCATTGTTCCTGCAACCGAAAATGATCCTTTAGGCATGTGTACAGAGTAACATCGGATAAAACGAAAGAAATGAAGCATAAAACACCCATAGACCGGTCCATACCTTTAATGCTTGCTAAACCTGTTGTTTAATACTCACTAGACCTTGAAAGATTTCCCCAGATTGTTTGTCTCGCTCCTCTGGATGTTCCAGACTTCTTTGCGCACGTAATAGTCTTGTTTACAATGACTTAAGAGGATTTAAGGGGAGAGATCCTACCAGTCGTATCAACTAGTTAATTCAAGTAATGAGTGAAATTCAAAACAATCTACCACCGAATCTCTGCAAACAAATTCTACGTGGGTTGATAGCGGAGGAGCGGAGGGTGATCAATTATATCGGCACGTTCGAACGGTCCTTTTGATTTGCCCATGAATTAGCAACTAATGCGAGATTTTGGAATTAATTAGTTCTTTAAATGCTTAAGATCCATCGTATTTTAGAGTTAAAATGTCCCATCATGTCGCTTTCTTAGTGGGCAGATTGGGAATCGGTGATATCCTTGTGTATGTTCCTATTGGCATCCTTCAGAGAAAACCTCCAACGCCGATTGATTTCGTCATACGATGCTGACGTGGAAAAACTGGTTCAGGATGCGACGTGGATCTCAGGAGCTAGTAACGACTTAGGAAAAACTAGATCATATGTCTAACTACTTGGGCAACGATAGGTGGAAAAATAGGACAGGTGGTTTGGCCGTATTTCTCAGTCGGAGTCGGGTCTTTCGACAAGAGACATGTATTAATATAAACCTAGGATTGTCGAAGCCAAAAGGTGTCAAGGTTAGCGATCAAGGATTGACTTATCATGATCTATACAAGTTATCCTTCTAAAATATCGCCGATGCTGAAAGTTATCGAGGATCGACTTTCAGAGATAGTTCCATCGCATAGTTCCCTTGTAGATTATCGTCCTTGAAAACTCCCGATGCTGAAAAAACGTTTCAGAAGTTGGCTATTGGCGATATCATTTCTTTCTTCGTGAGCACTTACTCTGTTAGAATTTTGCCGATGCTGAAGGTATTGGTCATCGACAATGTCTTTGGTGATGCTTGTAGCATAATAAAAACTCCCGTTTGCCGATGCCGATGAATATCGACGCTCGACTACCTTGGTTCTCTTGAGAAATTTTTGTTACCTCTAATTATTTCCGATGTCGAATTTCTTAAGTGCGCCGGGAAAAAGTTTTGACTGTCGATTCTTTAATTCAAATGTTATCCTTTTAAGTTATGGTTTTTTGCATACTCAAGCCAACTTTGATAGACTTAATTGAGAAACAAAATGATAAGCAAAGGAAACAATTTTCATACTGAAGTAGAATCAGACAGTGCAAAAGATCAAGTGGTACCCAAAAAGTAAAAATGTACATAGACTTTTTAGGGTGTATTGAGTGCTCAACAAATGGCGACTTACTAGGCGAAAGTAGAATCTCTGTTCCTCCTTCATGCTTGGTTGATGCTAAATCTAGTAGAGAACCTTTATTAGTTTTAAATCAGAGCTTCGTTCACCCTTGCATTTGAAATTCCCTGGTTGATGCTTCAGGATCTGCCTGTGGGGTTCTTAACCTTTATTCCTCCTTCGATTCCTGTAACCCTAATTCATGCCCCCTTTTACAGAAGTCTAGTAAAGCATTCACTGGCATGGAGCCTTTAGTTACCTTTACCCACTTGCTTTGGTGTTGCTCCGCTGCCAGCGAGCATCCATCGCCCCGACGGAGTCACGCTGACATCACAGACCTTGCTCTGCTTCCAACGATCACCCATAGCCCCGGCAAAGATATCTGCATACCCTCTCCTACTGTTTAGTCTTTCGATAATGTCAATTTTATCTCGACAAAATTCCCTGAGCGAGTGGGAGAGAATGACGTCTGTTTATTTTGCAAAGTGAGATGGTTAAGGTGGATCCTTTGCTAGCTTTGTCTTCGGGGTTCATGTAGTCCTTTCCAGCTTTCCTTCTTTCCCTTAAGGTCTTACCAAACCACTTAAGCAGACACTTCTGACATTTCTCCGAAGTTGTTCATTTGCGCAGGTTAGATAGAGGACTCCTCAAAGCAACCAAAAGTTCCTCAATGCTTCTTGTGTTTGTATGTGAGTGATGAGTTAGAAATAGAGTTGGCTATGTCGTATGATTTAAGGTCAACCATTGTCTCACTGAATACAACCTTCAAAAATGCAAAATTCCGAAATCAAAAGAAAACAACAACAAAAAATGCATTTCGCAATCATGAAAACACTCATACAAAACACAAAACATTTTCATTTTATTATTATTATTATTATTGGAAATATTGTTTTAGGGCTTGGCAATTTACTGGGAGGGCATCAGGTTCCCCCCTTAGATTTTGTAACCGATAAGTGCCTGCCCCAATCTTCTCAGCCACCTGAAAAGGTCCGAGCCATAGATTTTGAAACTTAGAATGTTTGCCTTTAGGCCCGTTTGCTCTGTTCCATTTTAGGACTAAGGCTCCTACTTCAAAATTCTTCTCTTTAGATTTATGCTTATCAACCCATATTTTTACTATCTATTGGTGAGCTAGGAATTTTGACTTATCCTTTTCTCTCTCTTCTTCTAGCATGAGCAGAGTGTCAATTCTTTGTTGTATGATCGATGAAGGTTCCCCGCTGGAATCTTGGGCTAGTTGAAGAGATGGAAGATAAAGCCCATTTGGGAGAATGACTTCCTGCCCGTAAACCAAAAAGTATGGGGAATTTCCTATAACCTCCTTGGGTGTGACCCTATCGGCCCATAGAGAGTTATGGAGCAGATTATGCCAATTCCTTTGGTTATCTGCAACCGTCTTCTTTAATATTCTCACTAGGTTCTTATTAGTTGATTCTGCCACCCCGTTTCCCTGTGGATAATAATTTGTAGGGTACCTAATTATGATTCCTTTGTCTAGAGAAAACTCTGTCAATGGGGTGGAAGAAAAATAAGCTGCATTATCAAAACCCAGGACAGAAGGGACACCAAACCTTGTGATTAGTTGTTGTTCTATGAATTGGATCATCACCGTCTCGTTTAAATGAGCCAGAGGGATGGCCTCTACCCATTTCGTGAAGTAATCAGTGGCAGTAAGAATGTACTTGTGTTGTTTTGAAGAACTGGGTGTAATTTCTCCTATGATGTCTAACCCCCATTGCTCAAAATGCATAGAGACAGTCACTGGTTGGAGTGGAATTGCTACTTTCTTTTCCCTTCGGACGCTTATTTGACAAATTTTATAGTTTCTAGCATAGGTGTGAGCATCCTTGATGGTGGGCCAATAATAACCAGCTCTCAGTATCTTATGAGCAGTGGTGTTTCTTGCAAAATGTCCACCGGTAGGGCCAACATGGAGCTCCTTCAGAACTTTGTCTGCATCTTCACGTTGGAGACATATTAATAGTACCCCATCATAATTAACCTAGAAGAATACTGAATTTATGAGGCGATATTGTGCAGATTTTAACCTGAGAGCTCTCCTTTCCCTAGGGTTGAGATTTTCTGGACAAGTCCCATGGTGTAGGAGATGAGTTAGCTTCCCGTACCAAGACCCTTGTCTTGGGTAAATGTATGAAACTTCGCCACACCATAACGCCATTTCATTCTCCCATCCAGAATCTTCATTTACTTGGTCTTGGGCTTCGACCGGAAGTTTGCATAACCCTTTCCCTTTAACTAGTTTGATAGGTTTTATACCTAGATCAAATTCTTGAACTATTTCCATCCAGTTCCCTCTTCTTTCCCCCATTTCCTGTTGAGTGAATAGGGATCAGACTGTAGGGTGAGGCACGATTACTTTGGTGTGGTTCTTGAGGATGTAAGACCTGAAGTGTTTTACTGCTTTATAAACTGCATAAGCCTGTTTATCTACGACAAGATAATTTAGTTAGGCTCCTTGGAGGTTGGTGCTCATGAACGAAACTGGGGCCTCATTGTTGTCATCATCCTTCTATGTCAATACCGACTCTAACGATTGGTTGGAGGTGAAATTATAGAGGAAGAAATCTTTATCGAAATCGGGACTTCGTAACATGGGGGCTTAAGATGGAGCAGTTTTGATGTTGCTAAAAGCATCCTTTTGTTCATCATCCCACTTAGATTCGACATCTTTGCGAATCATCTTTTGTAAGGGTTTGATAGTTTCCGTGAAATCGGGTGTGAATTTCCTCACGAAATTGATTTGTCAGAAAAAGGACTACATAGTTTTTGTTGGCCCTTGACCAAGTTTTGGAGATCCTTGGTCATGTTTGACCTATTTTGGGACTTCGATAGGCTGTTGAAGGTGGAGCGCAAGTTGAAGCGGAGATCGCAAGATCTCGGCTCCTTGTTTAGGGCTTTTTGGGTTTTGGGCTTATGTAACGGGTATGGGGATGTCGACCCATGGGTTTAACCATGCTTAGGCCTCTTTTGTAATGTATAAATAGATAGCTAGGCGATGTAAGCAAAGGGTTCTATGCTAAGTGCTATGACACTAGACACGAGAGCTATGTGTGTGATGTTATGCTAAGTGCAAGTGATAGTTGTAAATGCTTTGTGCATACTGTGTGAGAATTGCAAGGATAAGTGAAAGTGACTATAAGAGGCTCTGTAAAGGCTTTGTGTTGTAACCTAGCTTGGGGAAGGAGGATCTGGCGGAGTGCGTGTAGATCTCCTGTCCTATGCAGAGTATGATCTTGTGGCCCTGTGCATGTAGATGATTGACAAAAGACAATAAACATAAGAAGAGTTGGTGGACGTAGCCCCAGGCTGGGGGTGAACCACGTATATCCTGTGTTGTGGTTGCTTTGTGCATGATGGTTGCTTTATTGTTCATATGATTTATGCTTAGTGCAGTAATGTATGATTAGATGTATCTGATATGATAACTTAGTACTGAGTAATATGAATGAATGCTAGATCTGATCTATTTTTATGTGCTTATGCTTGAATATATTAGATTGGGGTGAATACTGTGCTGCTCTGTAATTAGGGTTTATCTGCGCTGTGAACAAAGGCTAAATACTAATGAATGACAATTGCTAAGTGCTATGTTAAGGTGTTGTAATCACAGATCTGTGTCCCAGCTAGGTTGTAGACATCTGAGTCCTACAACCACCCTTGCCTCTACCTCGGGTGAGACTTCATCTCCTTCGCAGGTGTTGCTGAAAGGGCCAGTAGTTAGGGTTTTGTTGGTGCGTTGTTGAAGCGTTGAACACCGGGTCTGCCCCTGTGCCAACAAATGGTTCCATTGTCGAGACCTGAAACTGTGATTGCTAGGAACTGAGGAAAAGAAAGAAAGCTCTGTGCGTATATCTGTTGCTTTAAGTGCGTAGTATTCTACTTGACTTGCTAAGAAAGGAATCGGATCTGAAGAAAAGAGGTAAGATCAGTGAATTTTTTTGTCAAAAAGAGGTAAGATCTGAAATCTTTTTGCTATGTTAAAGGTAATATAAGTGAATTTTTTTTTTCAAGAGTATGGATCTAGGTATGTTTGATAAAAAATTTCTTAGTCTGAAAACTAGGGCACAACTAGAAGAAAGAAGGTTTGATATGAGTAGATCCGATAGAAATAATGAAAGATATTTTATTCCTATGCATAGAAAGAATGTTTGGACTAACAAATGGATGCAGGATGATAGGAATTTTTTTTTGTAGGTTAGCTACTATGATCCTAGTACGTAGTACAAGAAAGGCTGGGGATCATTTAAGAGAAAGTGAGGATTAACTCTTTCTTACAACTGCAGAAGACCGAGACATCTTGCTAAGGAATGCCCTGGTAGAAGACCTAGTTGTCTTTGTTGTAAGGCTATGGACCATGAAGTTTTGGATTGCCCTAGAATGATTGCTAAGGTTGAAAGAATGAATATGAGACAAAAAAATCGTGAGGAAGGTCAAGAAACTGAGACCATGGAAAAACCCCAGAAAGAATCAAAGACTTTATTACTACAAATGAATGAAACCCTGAATGATCACAGAGATATCAACTTATCAGAGATCTTCAAAGAAAAAGAGTGCATAGAAACAATAATAGGAGACTTCAACATTGACTGTGTTCTGGATGAGGAAACACATGTGAATATCATGACAAAAAGAACCTGGGAAATTTTGGGAAAGCCTGCTATGATTCCTTCATTGGGAGGAATATGATTATTTAGAGGAAAGTTGATAACCCTATGTGGAAGACTTACCTAGACCTCTATGAGTGCTCATGGAACTTCGATAGAGGAAGAATTTGAAGTTGTTAAATTTATTGAGAACAGTGCCCCATTTGCTATGTTACTAGGAAAAACCTGGATTGAGAAAGATCAGACCCGAAGAAAAGAAGAGGAAGCTCTAGAACAGAAAAAGAAAGAACTAAGAGACTTCATGGCTAAGAGAATAACACACTTACTAAAAGAACAAGAAAACCAGTCGAAGTTGCTGAGGACCAGGAATCTGGATGTCGAAATTGAAAGAACACAAAAATACTTGAAACACCTGTCTGTACATGAGAGTAGAGCACCTACCCCAGACATAGAAGAAGTATTGCCCTTGAACCCTAGTAAAAATCGTCAACAATGCAAATTTACTACGCCAAGAGGAGATACGAATCAGAATGGAAAGAGGAATATTGAGATGCAGATCATAGGAAAGAAGGCTAGAAAGCTCAGCAAGAAGAAAACAAAGTTGGAGAAATTACATGAAGCTACAGAGAAGACTTCGCAGAAGGAAGGTCTCCAGAATTTGAACTTCGTCAGAATATCATAGCAGCTCAGATTGACACTTTGCCATGGCAGAGCGATATGACCATTGGAGGCATTATAACTGTTAGATTGACGTTCCCGAACGGTTAGAACAACAGTTATGATCAGAAAGCTCACCATCAAACCATTGGGACTGAGCCGTAACGGACATAACTACATTGATGAAGGCCTCTTGTTCATTGGAGGGATCCGTTACATCGTTGTCTACTTATTCCATCGACTATTGCGCTAGAACACTTTCGCGAATTGTATTCGAGCCAACAAGAGAACTCATTGTTACTGTGATGTGTTTACTGAGACTTCGCTACCTGTTCTATTGCATTGATCATTTGTTCATCGACCCGAGTTATCTGATCTCAAGCGTGCATGTCGGACGAACTCGACGCCGTAGAAAATTCTGTCGAAGAACTTCTAATCGACCTTATGGCTGAGAAGATGATGTCCATCAGAATTCAAGCTTCATCGATGAGAGGAGTGCAAGCCTCCCTGTCGACTACTCGCGGATCCAAACCATCCCGAGCTACGGTCGAGAAAAGAACCAAGCATCGAGATGACTTGGTGAATGTGAAGTTAATCCCATCCATCCTGCCCAACTACATCCTACCTCTAGCCGGTGTGGTGAGTCATGACAGTGTCCCAAGGGACTTCGATTACACTCTGATCACTATGTACCTCCCGAAGGGGATACACATAGTTAAACCACAACTGGATAAGACCATGACGTTAAAGATCAACGACTTCAACCTAGGTGATCGCAAGAACTTCATCATGCTCACCCCTCACATGTATTTGACTAGGAAAAAGGGGAAGAAGTCAAGGATAATCCCCCAACCATGGACTATGGACCTCGCACAGTCCATTTTTCTGAACGTGATGAAAATACCCCATCTTGGAGGGCATCGGGAGGTTAACACTTGCGTTGAGCTCCTACTATAGAGCTTCCATGGTGGCTATCTGTGGCTAGACATACGCATCACCATTGATCCAACACTGATCCATCGGATCACTGGATTGAGCATGCAGGGACCAGACCCGCAAGACTTTTACCCAGGGAAGGCTCCAGACCGCGCCCTGGCACAGAAGATTAAAGATACCTACGACGATGTGGAGAAGGGGAAGAAAGGCTACACGGTAGCCTGCATATATAATGGTGTAGTGCACCTTGCTTTCCAGTTGATTGCTGGTAAGCTAGTCCAGAAGAACATACCCACACAGGTCATAGGGTTTGTTGTTGACCTCGCAGGAAAATGCATGGAGGGGCTACAAATGAACTGGGAAATGTACTTAGTTAACCAATTAGACCAAGACTGCCGTGAAGCTCAGGATCAGGGCTATGAGTTCCATTTTAGTTGGCTACTGATCCTCATCGCATTCATTGCTTGGGAGATGCCGGAAGGTGCGACCTTCCCTGAAATAGAGCCATCCGAACCCTTAGTTGCGAATTTCACCTCGCTCTAGTATTCAAGTGACATGGGAAAACAATGGCAGTCAAACATGGTGTTCCACACCTACTACCTGCAGTTAAAGAAGACTATTGAGGCTGTCCCTCGTATGATGTCGAACACCCTGCATAGGTTCAGGCCATTTGTGAAGTTCCACACAGACATACATTTTATATATATCACTACACGCGGAGACAAACACAAAGAAGTACTACAGAGTTTTTACAAACTCACAGAGGAGGACCTAGAAGAAATAACTAAGGAATGGCTTGCAGAGCTCCTTATCCCTGTTGACCCCACAAAAATGTTCGATCCCAAACTAATTAGAAGCCCGGTGGTCACTCGCGAAGGGCATGATACACCTAGAACTGGCAGAAGGAAGAAGACATAAGAGGCACAAAAGCTGAACAACGCATCCGAAGAGACTGCTTCAGAATCACCTAGTGAAGGAGGTGATGACAAAGTAGACAAAGAAGAGAACAATGGAAAAGAAGACCAACAGAAGCAAGGCGAAGTAACACCACCACAGAACCCCCTTGATGATGCAAAGCTGTCTAACAAAAGAAAGGTTTCTCCCACAAAACCCACATCGCAGAAGAAGTCAAAAGCTAGTAAGACCAAGCTGCATACTGTGCTCACGCTCGATGACTT
>ML787239.1:308148-333761 GCA_009831015.1 Picea engelmannii
GCTTTATAGGAAAGAATCGTATTACTGTATCATATTAAATGTGAAAGAGAGATTACAACCATTGCCTTGATGTCGTAAGGTCCCTTCCAACTGTCCTTCATTCCCCACACACTTCTTGCTCCAAGGACTCTGAAACCATAGATATGATAGCTACTCACAATCTATCTTGACAAAGCAAATCCCAAAGTCACTCTAAACAAGCCAAAGCTAACAAAGCTGAAGAACAAGAACCCACAAGCTAACAAAAGATCAAGCTTACAAAAGCTAAGAACCCCTTCTCCATGAGAGCTCCTCTCCTTTTATAGGTTGAAGAGGATAAGGTGAGGAGGTTAGGATGATCCCACTAAATCATGAAAGCGAGTAAGATCCAAACCATTCAGATGCCACCTCACCATAGAAGCTTATCCTTCTAGAAGATTCGAGAAAACGCTCGTTTTTCCCACGTGCTGGCATTCTCACACCCTAGCTATAGTGCAACCTGCGAACTGTTCGCACCCTGGCTATAGTGCAACCTGCGAACTGTTCGCACCCTGGCTATAGTGCAACCTGCGAGAATTGGTCATTCTTGCATCCTGCCTATATAGCAACCTGCGAACTTCCCTTTTTATAAGGTTTTTACATAGGAACAAGCAACTTCTTTTCTCAGGAAAAGTTCTTCTCCCTTCTCTCTTTAGGAACTCAGGCCACTGTGACCCCTTTGAAGTCAACATATAGGTTTACATCATTAACGATCATAGGGATGACGAAAATAATGTGTAACAGCCACTGATATCCATCTAGATAATCCCTCCCTCGTTAGGAATCAATGGTCCCCATTGCGTCAAGTTCCTGTGGGAGATGGGGAAGCTTTTGCTAAATCTGAACCTTGGTGAGTTGCTTGCCTTGCTGAAGAAGCTGTCTTACTTAGCTTGTTGAAGGTTGTAATGAACCTGTTGTTGGACGGGTTGGATCCGTTCAACCAATATAGATGCATGATCTTCCTGAGTGTGGGAGGACTCTGTTGGTGAAGATGCAACATGAAGAATATGAAGGGCTCTGTTATAATTTTTCTTAATTGGGTAGTGTGGAGGCACCCCTATAGGTGAAGAAAGAACATGTTTGTGATCTTCTACAATCTTGTCGATCTACTTCTGCTGGATAGAAAGATCTTGAGTTGAGGCTTTGGTGGTCGCAGTGTCCTTATGTCACTTTATGATCGGATCATGAAGAGCCTAAACTTTGCGGTATGAGAGATTACTTTGTGACACTGTTTTGTCGTGATAATAGTCGAAAATACCTTTGGTATCCTGTAGATTTGACCCCCCCAGAGTAATAATGAAACTACGGGATTGAGACTCATAAATAGTATGACACTTCCACATATATGGCTGGCCTAATAGAACATCATAGAATTCCAGTGGGGCAATATCACACAATACCTTATCCTTGAAGGGCTTGATGTTGTAGGACAAGCGACACTGCTGGATGACACAGAGATCTCGTCCCCGACGAAGCCACTCGGTGTTGTATGGTTGTGGGTGTGGTGTTTTTAGAAAATCCAACTGCTTGATAACCTTTACTGAGATGAGGTTCTTCTGGCTTTCGTTATCAACATTTTTCTGAGTTAGAGTCAGAGTCGCAACTCGACTCTTTTTCTTTAGGCTCGACCACCAATGATTGTTTTGAGCGATACTCATTAGTGTTGTGCCAAGGGATTTTGTGGAAGTCGCACCACTTCATAGTGTCCTTCTTTATCTTCCCGTTGCCCTTGTTTTCATGTGGATTGGACTGGTTGTCTTGAGGTTGGTTGTTTTGTGAGTTAGGGATGCCTTTACCACCCTTTGATTGTTGCGGATTTTCAGACCCGATCTCTCGCTTGTTCTACTGCTTAAATTTCTGCTTGATTTTGCCATTATATCGATAAGGAACTCCAAGTGATGATATGTCCAGAAACTCCATTTCGGTTTGGATGTATCTGTGTAGAGCCCTGTGGTATTTTAGAACCAGATGTCACTCAAGGTCTTTGATACCTAGCTTAGTGTGCAAGGTATGGAAGGTATTTGTGAACTCCGACATTGTTTGGCCCCTCTCTTGATGCAGTGTGGTCCATCTCATGTACTTATCCTCACAGTTTCCAATAGGGTAACATTATTCCTTGACCACATCCATAAAAAAAATCCCAAGTGGGATCAACCCCAAATATTCCAGAATCCTCTTTGGAATTTTTCTCCCAGTAAGTTTCCCACCATTTTTTGACATGGGGGACAACCTTAAGGAGCGCAAATGTGATCTTTTCTCTAATGGAAAAATTATGGACAGTTAAATAACCTTCTAGCAGATTTAACCACTTTTCCAAAGCATTTGCATCTATCCAACCTTCAAACATAGGAATATCAAAATTAACATGTACCTTAAAAGGGGCAACACTTCCAAAGTGGCTACTTGATGAGGACACATATGTTGTTATCGACAGTCGTCGAAGGATTTGGGGAAAATTATCGATCATTTCATTCCTCTTTCGTGTGAGGGATTCCTCAAGAAACATATCAATAGAATCTTCTGCTCCCACGTCTGTCTTTTCTTTCGCCATGGGAGGCCGCTTGGATTGGCGAGAGCGGTTGTCCTGATTAGAAACTAGCTCGAGACCCAACTCTCTATACCCCGATCTCGTCGGGGATATGCACTAAGAAACAAAAAGGAGCAGTCTGCTCTGATACTAGTAATCCATATTATTTTGAGAACGAAATGAAGGTGGAAATATAATAAGGGAATATACATATATATTGCAAGAAATGGAGAGATATAATAAAACACAATTTCTGTTAATGAACAAAATGTATAGAACTATAAAAATACATAGTGAATGAAGTCGCTAGAATGGTGGCAACTTATATCCGAGAAGAGATGTGATGTCTATGCTCATTCACAATAAAACATATTTACAATGAGGCTCCAAAGGCCTTTTTAACTTAAAGAATAAATGAGAAAACCTTAAACATCCAAAAACCTAAACTCGAGAGATGAAATGCCAAAAGGTTTGTGGGCCCCGATGGGGGTAGTTGATACGTCAACTTCCCAAGGGTGGAACTTTTGCATATGATCTCTGTTTGGGGCATTCAATACCTCATCGAAAAGTTCTAGATGAGAAGTACAACTTTTGATGGTAGTTAGGTAATGTCATAAGAATTATATTTAACCTGTGCTCCCCCAAAATTCCAAAAAATGTCGTTTAGGGCCTCAAAATAACCCTGGAAGTTTGGGACCCCAAAAATTGTAAAAAACTGCCAAAATGAAAAATTGTTCTTTGAGCTAGTGGAATAGGTGGTTGGCCACTGATATCCATATGGATCACCATGGGTTCCCAGAAAATGCACTCCCTGAAGGAGGCCAGGGAACCATGGGTTTCCAGGAAAGGCACTCCCCGAAGGAGGTCAGGGAACCATGGGTTCCTAGAAAAAAGGCACTCCCTGAAGGAGGTTTGGGAACCATGGGTTCCTAGAAAAAAGGCACTCCTTGAAGGAGGTTTGGGAACCATGGGTTCCTAGAAAAGAAACTCTTTGAAGGAGGCTAGAGAGACATGGGTTTCTGAAAAAGGAACTCCTTGAAGGAGGCTTAGGAACCATGGGTTCTTTGAAAAGGCACTCCTTGAAGGAGACAAGCAAACCATGGGTTCTCGAAAAAAGGCACTCCCTCAAGGTGGTCGGGGAACCATGGGTTCCCAGAAAAGGCACTCCTTGAAGGAGGTTAGGGAACCATGGGTTCTCGAAAAATGCACTCCATAAAGGAGGTCGGGGAACCATGGGTCCCCAGAAAATGCACTCCCTGAAGGAGGTCAGGGAACCATGGGTTCCAAAAAACAAGCATTCCCTGAAGAAGGTTGAGGAACCATGGGTTCCCAGAAAAAATCACTCCCCAAAGAGGTCGGGGATCCATGGATTCTAGAAAAAGGAACTCCCTAAAGGAAGCGAAGGAACCATGGGTTCCTGGAAAAGGAACTCCCTTAAGGAGGCCAAGGAACTTCGTGTTCCAGAAAAAGGCACTCCCTAAAGGAGGTTGGGGAACCATGGGTTCCCATAAAAGGCACTCACTGAAGGAGGTCAGGGAACCATGGCTTCCCGAAAAAAAGGCACTCCCTAAAGGAGGTCAAGGAACCATGGGTTCTTAGAAAAAGAACTCCCTGAAGGAGGTTGAGAAACCATGGGTTTTCAGAAAAAGTACTCCCTGAAGGAGGCCAAGGAACCATGGGTTCCTAGAAAAGGAAATCCCTAAAGGAGATCGGAGAAACACGGGTTCTTGAAAAAGACACTCCTTGAAGGAGGCTAGGGAATCAAGAATTCCCGAAAAATGCACTCCCTAAAGGAGGTTGGGGAACCATGAGTTCACATTAAAGGTACTCTCTAAAGGAGGTCAGTGAACCATGGATTCCCTAAAAAATCACTCCCTTTAGGAGGTCATGGAACCATGGGTTCCCAAAAAATATACTCCTTGAAGGAGGTCAGGGAACCATGGGTTCCCAAAAAAGGCACTCCTTGAAGAAGGCCAAATTCCCTTATTGGTGGGGGGGGGGGCGGGGGGAATTAAAATGTTTGAGGCTAAGGAATCATGACAAGAAGTATTGAAATTATATTGGTGGATCATTTTGATTAGGCCATGCGGCTTGTGATCGCATGATGTCTAGAGGCATTGGACATGACGTGGTGATATAATGGTTCCCACAAAGGGTATACTGTGGATTGGCGTTGCATCAAGAGCTAGGTCTTATGGGACCAAGGTGGAAAGTGGTACTGCCCCCTGTATCATTATATGAGGATCGAGGGAAGGGTTGTTGACAAATACCCAAGATGATGAACCAAAGGTATAACATTAGGCAATTTAAGGTTAGACATCCACAAAAGAGGATCTCAAATAGTGTATGAGATCCAATAGTTGGTGTGATATATGTGGGGGGGTGTGGGACTTTAAATTATTTGGAAACATCTCATATATGGGCATAATTGGTCACCGTGGAACCGAAGTCCACAACATCCCTATCAATGACAAGAGATGATCTTATGTGAGAGGAAGTAATGACCTTGTCAAGGGAGATAATATTAGAGGGTGCCCCAATTGAGTTCTTAGGACCCTGCCAACATTCACTAGGAGAACCTAGATGGAGGTTATCATTAAAACCAATGAAAGGAGTGGTGGCATCCAAAAATTATTCATCCTTTGGGGAGAATGTAGTTGAGAGGTCATGGTTTATTTTGGGTTGGAGGAAGAAACATGCACAAATTCCCCCAATGATGAATGAATTCACCCACCCTCCAAGCATAAGTGATGAGGAGGTGGTTCTAGAGCAATGGTCTCTTTTTATAAGGGGAATGGATGTTGCACGACTAGTGGTAGTGGATGCATAGTGCATGGACTCGATGTGAGCAACATAAGTTGAGATTTTGTCTGAGAAGCATGTGAGGGGGGATCACCGTAGGAGAGTTGATCAATGGTGATGATGCATCCCTCATGTGGGAATATCATGAATCGAAAGAGTGAAGACACCACAACATTCATGGCATAAATGAAATCATGACCCATGAGAATATTGTAATCCACCAAGACATCTGGGTCGGTCATGACAACGACATTGATCAAAACAACCTTACCACCTAACTCAATGGGGAGATTAGGTAAGATCCCTAATGGGGGATAGAGTCTACCATCAAAGGCTCTTAACTCAATCATTGTTGGAACAAGAGTAAGAGAGCCTAGTTTTTTCCAAGACGATGAGGACATAGTACATGAGTAGGCGTCATCATCTATAATCATCGATAAACCATAAAACCTTTAAAAATGACATGTATTTGAAATGGGGTAGAAGATGGTAGTCGTGCTTGGATAAGTTGGTGCCAAGTAAAGGTGATGGCCGGTGATGTGTGTGGGTATACACTTCCATTTTCATTACAAGGATAATATCTAATTGTCATTACGACACTAGAGGTGGAAGGGGTGCCCCCAAGTCAACATGAATGGGCCTCAGTTGTGAAGTAGATTGGGTTGGAGGTGGGGTTACTCATTTGAGGGGTAGAAAATGACGTCGAGGTGCATGGAAGCTCACTTGATGTACTAATGGGTTCATGATGGGGGAGGGAGAATGTCAAAGTAGTGAAATTAGTACCACTAAGTTTATTGTGTTGAGTGCACTCTACACAGAAAACTTGGACTAGCTCTGCAGTGAGGTTAGGGAACTGATGTGCTGAGTGACCATAGAGCTCAATAAGGGGAAAGTGTGATTATTCCATGTATGGTTGGTACATTTATGCTTGGTTTTATTGTATTTCTCATGGGAATTATGAGTGCCCCCATTATTACAAGCATTTCCCCCATGCCATGGGCGCATATAGCGTGTGGTCCTCTTCTTACTCCTTATGAGTGGTGGATGGCTAGTATAACTAGGATATGGGAACCAATTTTGTCCAAATTGGGAAGAAGAGGACGAGGTTACATATGGTATATTTTGTGGTCCTATTATTGTGGTTGATGGTTGAGACTTAGTTCTTGAGGAGGAAGGGCTACTGGATGGGTTGCTATGACCAGTTGTGCCAAGCAAGGATGAACCGATAACCATTGGACACAAAGGTGAGTGGGGGAGTTGAACTGGAAAAGAAGTAAAACCAAGAATACCTCCCAACATTGGTGGGAGGCCAAGCTAGCATCTATAATGTCGAGAAGGTTGTGAGTGCCCTATGAGTCCAGACTAGCAATAATGTGTGTGTTTTTGGTAAGGTAAAAGAATAGATAATACATGATTTTTAACCAACACTGAACATCACCTACTTTAAAAAAGGACTATCAGTTGCATATGATTAGTAATGAATGAGCATAACACACATAAATTAATTGTAAAGTAAAATGTTGGTTGGGTAGGTTGGAGATATTATTTGCGTGGAGAATAGTGAAACAAAATGCATGTGTCCTGTAGACCTATTTTCCTTCCACTCAATGTAACCGATATTTCCAAGAGATCTCAACAATGGGTCCTTGGGCCATCAGAAGAGATCTGGTGAAGGTATGGAAGATTAGTTATAATGCAGGATAGAGGGGGCATATCTCAAAAGAGTTGGCGATATTTCCCAATAACTGCACAAAATATGACCTAGGTGCAGTTGTAGCCCACAACTGCCACCTGTGTAGAAATCCTAGTTTTTGGTTACTAGGTTACCTTGTTCAAGTGCAACAGGGGACTCTCGGCCTCAAAAAGCGATCATGGGCCAGGTAACCTCACAAGATTTGGGTGGCTCAAGAAGACACACACATAACAACTAGAATTTGGCACTCACCCCTTCACAGGTATCTCCCTACCTTATGGATTTGGAACACTTGAATGAAAGGATTTGAAGTACCCTAAGCAATCAACCAGTAAGTTTTTGAATGAAAAAGATATAATGAGGGCTTATTTGGATACCTACCCCCAAGATCCTAACCTAGATTGCAAAATTGTTTTGTGAGCTCGTATGGAGGATTTTTAGTGGGTTCTTATGGTTGATTTTTTTACGAACACCTCTATGAGATTGTAGTCATGCACCAATCTTATTTGCTTAAGGGTGTGCTTGGAAGGTTAAATATAATGCTTAAGTCTTTCTGATCCTCCTAGATCACTTATAAGCGTAGGGAGAAGAGCATACTTTGACACAAGTGATCTTTTAGATACCTTTTGATGTGTGAAAAAGTGCTTTGTGCGCAATGATGTAAGTGTACAATTTTTTTATTAGTTTATGTGTAAAATTGAAGCATGTGGACATCATGGGGTCCTTTACTCATTTTTTTATTAACTCCTAAGTGCTTGTGCAATCCTTGTGTAATTATAAAACTACACCTAGTTTGTAGGAGATGTGAACATGTGGGGTCCTTACTGATCTTTTAAAATTTCCTAGGTGTTTGTCTTGTAAAAAATGAAACTATCCTAGATTGTGTGATAATATGGACATTTGGGTTCCCTACAACTCTTTTAGTTCCAATTTTTCAAAGAAAACTATGAGGTTCCCAAAGGGCTTTGGCCTTACCTAATTTGTTGGTGTAAGAAAAAAACAAGGAAACCCGAAGACACGATATGCACATTTAGGGGAGCTTACTTATTTCTCTAAGTTATGTCATATGTTTGATTGTTGCAAGGGAGATGAAAGAACAAATTACACACCCCTTTGTGTTTGACCAAGGTCACTCCAAGGAGTGTGAGGTGAAGAGCATAATAGGATGTGAGTAATAATATTCCTAGGACCACAAAGCGAAATGAAAATAAAACAAATCTAACTAAGATGTCAAATGCTTTGACTAGCCATCCATGTGGCAAAATAAAAAAGATTATATGATTCTTTTTACCTTACTTAATGATTTTAATTTGGCTAATCTACTATGCAAGAAAGGATTCCAATTAGGACTTGTTAATTTTTACGAAGCTCATAAAATAAAGCCTATCACCTACCTTTTGAAGATTTTTTTTTTAAGAGAGGATCTGCATGGGTTTGGGATGAACAATTCCGTTATCTGTGGGGGTTTTCCAGTGAAAAATTCACGCAGATCAACGTAGGTTCACTCGTCTTTTTTTAGACAGTTGCGTTGTAAAATGCATCACAAACCGAAAAATTCTGCACACTTTCCCACAACTATGGGGATCCAAAAGTGGGGTTTGAAGGCTTTGGGAAGCCAATTTGGAGACCTACAAAAACAACAAAGTGAAAGAGGGGGCCCTTGAATCCTATAAGGGATGAATTGATAATAAGAAAACCATGGAGTCGTCAATCTGTTTTTGCCTCTTTGCCACTTGGGTGTGCATGACAAGCAAGTTAATTGGTAACCTAGGCTTGAATATCACCACACAATGTTGGTTATAATTAGTGGAACACAACCAAGTAAAATAACATAAAAGGAAATAATAAAATAACAACATGAACATGGAAGAGAAAGAGTAAAACAAGGTAGAGTGTGTTGTACCAATCGAAAGATTAGGAATACAACACCGCAAGGAATTTGGTGAGCAAGTGAGCTCCCTCCTTCCTTTTTGGGATGGGTTCTTTTTCCCTTCAAGAACCTCTCTCTCTCTCAACGATGAAATAATGGTGATAAGTGTACACAAACTCAATGGATGAGAGATCCAACGCCTTAAGCAAAAATGGTTATGAAGTTGTGAATGATTTAGTGAGAAAAAAAATTCTCAATGCTCATGCAAACAACATAACTTTACTTAGACGTCTTCCCTTTTTTTGTATGCTCATGGCTCTTATTTATAGGTCTCAAGCAAGCTTGGTAAGAACTAGTTCCAATGTGAATGGGGAGGCCACTTGGGTGTGGTCTCCCATGCTTGAGAAGACATGAATTCAATTGTTTTACATGCTCTTAATGCTTATGGGTTCAAGACACCTTTGTCCTTCAGCTAGGACTAACACTCGATGGGAATTTTAGTCATAAATGCATCAAAAAGTTGGTGAAATGGAACTTCTGTCGATCCATCTGATTTTCGAAGGAATAGTAGCACGAATGTGCGCAAATTGCACAAAATACCGTGTTGTTTCTTTGTACTGATGACCCAAAAACCACTTTGTATAGTTTTTTGTTTTGTTGAAGGCGGTGCGTTAATGCAATGAACATATACCTTGATGTATTGAATTTATGATTCCTTCGGTGATCACTTGTACAACTCTATGAGAAAATTTTCAATGACAACACCTACAACAAAAATGGTGACTCCATAGGGGAGACTTCCATGAATTCTTCTTGGAAAAGTTTCCTCCCTCCTATTTTTCCAACTTTGTAGTTTTCTCTACTTGTTGCCTCTACAAAATATCCTCTCTATTGCAACAAGACTAAGAGAATCTTGTATTTCATGGCTATTTTCTTTATTTTTCACTTGCTTAGTGATTGTTTCCAAGTATAATATCGAGTGCTTACTACTTTCCTTTTCAAAATCCATGAGTGCATGTGTGTTTCCTTAAAGCAACCCATGAGTGGCACAACCTTTTGGAAACCTGCGAGCTTGTCATGTAGCAAAGAAAAAAATTCACAATCTTGAAATATACCCTTTCAATTGTGGAGTTTTCTTCAAATCTGAAAGACTTGATCTTCCATTGAGAAAATTGGCATTACTCACATGTTAGTCATTGCATCTAGATTGAAAAGAACCTAAAAATCTAAAAACATTTTTCTCTTTTAGGCATCTTTTACTAGTGTGTTGAATTTGCATTTCTAAATTGATTAGGTTTGTAGATTGACTGTAAAATCCTAAAAATAAAAATATTTACATTTAGTTCATAGTTTATATTCATCTCTTCATCTTGTTTGATTTCAAAGCATTGTCAAGCATAAATGTTTGTTTTCATTTGTAAATTTATTTATGTTTTCAACATTCTTTAGTCCAAAACACATCATTGGAGTTTTATTCCACTTTCCCTTGACCAATACAACCTCTTAAAAGAAACACATAATTAAAATTATCTCGATTGTTTTGTTTCTAGCAAACCAATATTAGTTTAGTTTGTAGGGCCTTGGTGTAGGTTGGAGAGTAAATTCCCCAAGGCCATTCAAAATGAAACTAGGATTGAATAAAGAGAGCTAAAAGACCATTGGTAATGATAAGTACTTGTTGAAAAAACATCTAACACAAGTGTCAATCCATTTCAAGTGTTGACATTCTCCCCTCATACTTGAGCAGTGGGTGGTTACATAATAGGGGATTCTAGTGAATTTGGGATGTTACTCAGAGTGACACTTCTTCTTTAGAGTTTCACTCACAGGACAAAGTCCTGCCCCTACCCAATGCAGAGGTTGACCAATGATTGTTTTTTCTTTYTACCTATCGTGAAGTGGAATCCTTAGTTTCCTAGGTTCCTAATAGGTGACTGCAAGTGGAAAGTGTTCTTGGTACCTAATGTTAGCACCATGATTTTCATAGCTAGAKTTAGAGGTTTGTCCAAAGTTTTCAAAGTCATGACATGATCTTGGGAAAATCAAGGCATTCCTAGATGAGTCATAGGTTAGGGTGAATATCATGTCAAAAGGTATTATGGTTCATCATCACCTTTCATGAGGTTAGAGAAAGAAAAACCATGACACTCCATGTCATTGGTATCATTGCAAACTTCAAAATAATACTCGTTGTGCAAGTTCTTTGCGCAAAGGATTTTGTTGCTTTTATTTGTTGCGCACCGCACAAAGGATTTTGCCGCTCAGGGGATTTTTTCATGCACAGGATTTTGTCGTGCAGAGGATTTTGTCACGCAGGGGATTTGTTCATGCAGAGGGTTTTTTCGCACAAAGGGTTTTTCTGCGCAGAGGGTTTTACTGTGCACAGGCTACAGGGCACACTGCGTAAATGAATGGTTTTCTGATCAATTGGAGAGGAATTTTGAAAATCCTCGAGAGGTTTTAGTCTAGGACAAACAAAATAATAAAAACCTCTCTCATATTTGCAAAAAGTGTTATATTTTGGTAGATTCGAATGAATATTTACAACCCATTGTTTTAGATTTTTCTTTTGTCATCATATTTGGGCACATATCCCAAGATACTAGAGAGGATTTTTAGAAAACTGAGAGAGGTTTTTCTCAAGAACAGGTTCATTAACAAAAACCTCTCTCCATTTTGAAAAATTGTTTTTTATTCGGGAGATATGATGTCATATTTAACCCTTATTTTCTAAGCATGTTGCGCATCTACTGCATTGTTGCTATAGGTTACTGTTGCATAACAGACTTGTTGTGCAAGGGTAAAAGAGTGTCCAATAGTGCACATGATGACTCATCACAACCATATGGTCAAATTTTTATCATGATCAATAATTGTAAAGAATATTTCGGTTACAATTATGATTTGGCAAAGTCGGGTTTTCTATTTTTAGTAAATCCGTTGAAGTTATTGTTCTCTTTCAAAGAAACCAAATCCATGATTCTAAGAGGTAGTATTTAGACCCTAACATCCAAGTGTGGCATTAGTTTTCTAGATAAGTTGGTAATTTTGATGTAAAAAGGGGGACTCTTTTTGGGAAAAGAGGACTATGGTACTTCAGATCAAGACTTGTTTATTCCTTTGAAGTTAATGCAAACGTTTCCTTTTTTCTAAGATTTGAGATTCATCACAGTGTTTATGTTCAATATGTGTTTCTTGTATATCATTTCCAGGATTATCCTTTTCTGCTACCATTCTCTGAGAGTAAGTGGTAGGAATTCATTTATGTTTGATGCTCCTTTCACACTGATGATGCTTGTTATGTGTTAATGGTTACTTTTACATAATTCGTCTTTATTTGATGCTCTGTTTAGTAATTAATTTTTGTGTCCTTTCTTCTAAGGCAGCACTGGAGGTTCATCCAATGATTGATGCATGTAGTGTAGTGGGATTTCTTCTCCTTTCCATCTGTCATTTCATATCATTTATTTGTTAAGCATAACACCTATTTTGCCTCAGATATGCAGAAAGAAACCAACCTGTTGTTGATTGTAAAAACATTGAAATTTAGGCCTTGACTCCATTTCCCAATGGTACCTTTTCCTTGTTTGTCCTACTAACCCTTTTAAAACAAAAAATAAACCCGTCCTATTGCAGATCCTGACCTTTGTTCATTTATTGATGAAATCTTTGAGTTATTACCAATTATTAGACATATGAGAGAGCCCTCTCTAGTTGTATAGGTCAGAATACAATTTAAAGTTGGTTGAAACAGTTACCTTGGGGTTTTATTTGATACAACCCAAAGAAATTTTTGAGTGTTAACACCTAGGATAGATAGTATATCCATGTCTTAGCTCCAATAGAGGTTTCCCATCTTTGTGAGGGAGATTTCACCTTGGGAAATTGATTCATAGAAGATTACTATAAATATTCTTCGCACCTTCACTTGTTGAACATGGACCCTCATCATCCTAGTATAACTTTTGAAAGGCCCTATTTTCAACTCTTCATTGATTAGACTTGGGACTTGACCATCCTTGGATGATTCTTGGGAGAGTGTTTTTGCGTGTTGATTGCTTTTAGGCATTTTTAGTGGAGAGATTTTTGTTGTAATGCAAAGACAACCTAGGATTTGATCGCTCACTCTTCTCTTTTTGTCAAGTTTTGAGTTTGAAAGTGGTTGACAATCACCCCACCAATAAAGGATCAAGGGATTCCCTCTCGATATCACAAAGCTGCCTATTGTAGGATATCATTTGACATTCCTGACCACTCATTGGGTGAGTCCGAAAAAGAAATGCACACAACATTGAACAATCTTGCAAGAGAAGAATTTGTAGAGGACAAGCCTACGTCTAAGGAATTATTAGTGGAGGGTTTTCAAAGAGATTTAGATATTCATATTACAATACTAGGAATATCCCATTATCCTCTTACTCAAAATGACATTCTTTGATTTGAAAATGAAAAGGTTTGTGGATACAAAATTGCAAGTGGAATATGTATGTATCTTGGGCAATTGGATCAAGTTGCAAGCACATGAAAATATTGAGTTTTTACACTAAAATGAACAACATAAACATTCATAAACAACCATCAAAATAAGCACATAACACAACAAAATGATAAAGGAGTTCACCCCTCTCCTAGGCTACATCTCATGATCCAACTTCCCATGGGTCCTTTTCATTATATGCTAAAAGTGTTAAAATCAATGCTTTAAAATGCTCATAATGCAAAATAGATGGCTCTAATGGCTCCAGAATGACCAAAAACCCCTATCTGGGCTCTTTCTGCACCTGGTTTGGCAAAAAAATGAAGAAAATACACTTCCTGGAAGTTTTCCCCAATAACCTGTTGTCTCTGCTCTCCAAAACGCACCCACTGTCATGCTAATTTGGCCTTTGCATGATTTTCCGTGCCAAAACATGGCTTTACGCACCATTCTGTATTTGGGCAAAAATGTCGCGTCGTTAGGGTGTTAACACCTTATGCAACGGAGATTCTGATCGCATGGCCCCATGTGGCCAGGGTTCGACCTAACTCTCCGCACCTGCCGACTAAAACTCCATTGCGCGATTGTGGTCATATGCTAAAGTGTGTGTCCAAGGGATAGGGCCAAGCCTTGTCCCTTTCCCCCACCAACCAAATCTTTCAAAAAACTTAAATATTAGTTTAATGCTATAGGGGTTAAGTACTAACAGTAGGCGGGTTGGTGGTTCGGCGTACACGAAGACTCTTCCCAACTCGGAGGTCGCGAGTTCGATCCCCACGGAGCCCATATAAAATTTTACACCACCAAACAACAAGGTGATGCCATGTGGCGGCCCCTGGCTGGGCCACGTGGCACCCTTTCACTCGTCCATGTGAGCTGACACGTGTCGATCATTGGTTGGTCCACATCATACCTCTACACGGTCAGCCTGCTACGTCACCACCTACCACGTCATCCTGCCAAGTCATCTTGCCACATTACTTATACGTTCATATAGACTGTACAGTTAGCTTCCATGTCAGTCTGTACGAACTGTACAGTCAGTTGCCACGTCAGCCTGTATGGACTGTACAGTCAACAAATTTTGCCTGTTTGGGAAAATAGACAGAACATGATAACTCCCTCATATGAACTCTGTTTGAGCCCATTCAAGTTGCATTGGGTTCGTGAGGATGAGATCTACACAATATATCTATTTTTGAGCAATTTATAACACTTTTATTTTTGAGCATTTTTTGATCCCCTAGATCACTCCTCCCCATTAGGAAGCTTTTGGACCTCCAAAAGACTAATTTTAGTCAATTTGTAGATGAGGGTACAGTTCCCGCACTTTTCCAACCTCAATCCATTTATTTTTAATTGGATTTGTGCCTTTGAGACCAACACAAAGGTACTCCACATTCCCTCGTTTTGAAGTTCTTATCTTTATGTCAAGGATTGTATCCTCATGCAATTTTGAAATATATTTTGGCGACAAGTCATATATTGAAGAATCTGAACATGCTCTCCTTTATCATCAATCAAAGGAGTCTCATACAATCTCAAATTCTCAACATTAACAACTGTATGCATTTGCATATAAGGAGGCAAATCCAAATGGAAGGCATTGTTACCAATCTTTTCAAGAATCTTAAAAGGTCCATATCTAATTGGTTTTAGCTTTTTACCTTTTCCTTTAAGCCTCTCTTTGCTAATGTAATGCCAAAATTCATCTCCAACTTGGAAACTGTGATCAACACGATGCTTTTCATGTCTTGTCTTGTACTTGGCTTGTCTCTTTTCCAACTGTTCTTGTACCATTTGATGCACCAATTGAATTTGTTCAATGAACTTCTTTTCTCTATCAATGTCATAATGACCATCAATAGCAATATCCTTCCCAAAGATAAAATCTAAAGGATATTTTGGCAAGTAACCAAAACATGCCTCAAATGGAGATGTTCGAGTCGATGAATGCTTAGCCCAGTTATAAGCATGTTGAATTTAGTGTAGGTGCTCATCGCAAAGCTTAGGATGTTTGTTGAAATAACCATAAATAATATGTACTACTGTTCTATTCACCACTTCTGTTTGACCATCAGTTTGTGGATGAAATGTTGTGCTCTTTTTCAACTTGGTGTCCATGAGTGCCCATAAGCTTGACCAAAAGTTCCCAATAATTCGAGAATCTTGATCAGAAATAATGGATTTGGGCAACCCAAAATGTACCCATACATGTTGAAAGAATGTTTGTGCTATTTGTTCAGCTGTAACCTGCTTCTTACAAGGCATCAAAATACACATTTTGATGAAACGATCAACCAAAACATAAAGATAATCATGATTCTTTTTAAACATAGGTATTCCTCCTACAAAATCCATGGAAATGCTTTCCCAAGGACGAGAAAATACCAGAAGTGGAGTATACAATCCTAACTTTCTATTGCTAGGCTTACTTGTAGCACATAAAGAACATCCTCTTACATATCATGAAACACTTTCATTCATTTTAGGCCAATAGAAATACCTTTGCAAATTAGCCATTGTCTTTCCTACACCAAAGTGGCCAACAATAATAGAAGAATGTGCTTCCCTTATGATGTTGTGTCTTTCACCATGTGGAATACATAGCTTGCCAATATGATACAAAATCTTATCATGCACATGGTAATGCAATTCCTCAACTTGGTTAGAATGACACAAAGTTGCATAAACCTCTTTAAAATCAACATCTAAAGCATACTATTCAACATAGCTCTCATGCATGATAGAATTATGCTTAAGAATAAATGAAGCACTAACAATAGGCCTAGAAAGCATATCAACAAATTTGTTATAAATGCCTTTCTTATTCCTGATAACCCAGTGGAATTGTTATAGGAAACCCATCCACCTGAAGTGCCTTGCTTGTTGTAGATTTGTTTGTGATTGTAAGTATTGCAATGGTTGATGATCTGTGTGAATAATAGTTTCTTTTCCCAACAAATAGTGTTTCCATTTTTTCACACTTTGTACCAATGTATACAAATCCTTGTCATATGTAGGATAATTAATCACAAGACCATTAAAAGTTTTAGGATGATAACAAATGGGCTTACCATGTTGCAATAAGACTACTCCCATGGCATAGTTACTTGCATATGTTTGTATCTCAAATGGTTGTCTTAAATCAGTAAGTGCAAGAATTGGAGATGAACTAATTTTCTCCTTCAATGCATCAAAATCTTTTTGCTGCTTGCCTTCCCATTGGAAAACCTGCTTAATGCTTGTCACTACATGTAATGGAGCTGCAATTGAAGAAAAGTTGGAAATAAAATTTCTCCAATATTGGGCTGCTCCCAAAAAACTTCTAACCTCTGTTACATTGTTGGTCTTGGGCCAATCTAAAATGACTTTGACCTTGGAAGTTTCTATTTTCAGTTCTTCTCCTTCAACATTATGTCCCAGGTAAACAAGTGAGGTCTTTCCAAACCCACATTTAGACATCTTTAAAAACAAATTTTATTTCTTCAATACATCTAAAAGTTGCTTCACATGCCTAACATGTTCTTCACGAGATTTGCTAAATATCAATATGTCATCCAAGTAGACAATTACACAATCATCAAGAAAAGGCCTTAAAACATCATTCATAACTCTCATGAATGTTGTAGGAGCATTACAAAGCCCAAATGGCATAACCATCCATTCAAACAAACCTTGCTTTGTTTTGAAAGTTGTCTTCCATGTGTCTCCTTCAACAATCCTAATCTGATGATATCCACTTCTCAATTCCAACTTAGTAAAATACTTAACATCTTTCAATTGATCAAGCAAATCATCAATTCTAGGAAGAGGGCAATGATTCTTTACTGTAATCTTGTTCAAGGCACTGAAATCTACACACATGCACCATGTACCATCTTTCTTTGGTACTAAAATAATCGGTGACCCACATGGCGATGTGCTTGGCATGATAACCCCTTTGTCAATAAACTCTTGGATTTGTTTTTTTAATTTCAACATTCTCCATGTCTGACATCCTATACATGCCAATGTTTGGAAGAGGACAATCTTGCTGCAATTGGATCTCATGTTAGATACCTCTTTTAGGAGGCAATCCTTTTGGTTCCTGAAACATCTCATCATATTGGTTAACAAACTCATATAAATCAGATTTTAACTTTGCATCACATCCTTGGAAAGCTTCTTTTTCAACATTGTCTTTGGGTTTGATCATCAAGAGTACAAATTTCTTACTAGCATTGACTAATCTCTTCATTTGTCTAGCATTTAGAAGTGACAAATTCAACTTCTTTGTATGTTCTCTAACAATGTACTCAAATCCATTTTTAAATAAATGATATTTGTTCTCATGACGATGAAAGATGGGTCTCCTATCATATAAATATGGGCTTCCCAACACAATACTACAAATATCCAATGGAATAACATCAAGCTCTACCTAATCTATAAAGTTTGTTGTGATGGAAAAACTAAGTTTAGATATTTTTGTCACATGCACTTTGGCATTGTCACATATCCAACCTAGAGGATATGGTTTAGGATGAGGAGTTGTTTCCAAATGCAATTTCTTGACAGTGTCTTCATAAATGAGGTTTGCTTGAGAACTAGTATCAAATAGAGTATCTATCTTGGTATGCTTTGAAATTACCCTTATGTGGAAAAACTCTATTCTTTCTTTGTCATGTTCAGTTTCATTGAGGCTACTACTTGAAGAACTAGTACTGGCAATAGAGTCCTTACCTTGAAAACCCATGGCTGTGATTTTTGTTTCATTTCCCGAATCAGATCCTAAATCATGTTGTGTAGTTGTAGAAGTCTTTGGTTTTGTTTTGTTGTTGAACTTTTTGGGTCTCATTTCAGGATGAAGTTTCCAACAATGGTCTTCATCATGGCCATCTTTTGAACAATGTTTACATGAGAGTTTTTCTCCCTCTTTCTTGACTGAAGCATTCTTCTTTCCATTTCCTTTGAATTTCCTCTTTCCTTTGTCTCCATTGTAGAATGGCTTCTTGTTGTCCTCTTGATGATCATTCTTCCCTCTTGCTTCTAAATGAGTTGCATGTACACAAACTTCATCTAGATTTGTAGGGTTAAACATGAGAATTGCGTGTCTCAAATAGCTATGCAATCCTCCAATATATTTGAGTAAAGTTTCTTGAGAAGATAAATCTACACCCAAAATCAAATCTCTTCTTCTAAATTCTTGAGTGTAGCTTTGCACACTTTGCCCTTTAGCTTGCCTAAAGTTTTTCCAATCCATAATATCTTTCTACATATATGCTAATGGATAAAATTTCCTTTTAATTGCAACAATAAAATCATTCCAAGAGGATAAAATTTTACCATGTTTCTTCATGTCCTCTTGAGTTTTGGCTTCTCACCAAATGAGTGCTGCACTTTCCAATCTAAGAGAAGCAAGCTGAATCTTAGTTTCATCATCTTGGATTCTTTGTATCCTACAATACACTTCAATCTAATGAATCCAATTATCCAATTTCTCAGCATTTACCTCTCCATTGTACATAGGCAATTCAAACTTAATATCAAGCTTAATCAAAGGAGTTTGTGGAGGAATTTTACCATGTTCTTTTGGAGAATTTGGAGATGGTTGTGAAATGGTAGAAGAAGTGGAAGATGGAGGTTAAGGAGGTGGAGTATCACCATTTCCTCCATTTCCTTTTGGAGTTTTATCACCATTATATTCATTAGCTCTTGGAGGATTTGAGCTTTCTCCTTGCAACCTTGCATTCATTTCTTCAAATAAAACTTTCACCATTTCTGTCATATCATAGAAGGCTTTTCTAAAAGTTTCCTCTTATGAAGTAGGAATTTCATGACTCTCCTCATGAGCCATACTTGGTGAATGCCTCCTTGAAGATTGAGGTGAATGTATTGTCCTCCTTATTGAAATTTGAGAACTTGGCTCTACAATTTTCCCTTCTCTTCTTGTGAGCTTCAACCTTGTAAGAAACATAAAACAAAACACTTGCAAAACAAATCAAACCTTCAAAAACCTTTGCTCTGATACCAACTTGATATGAAAATCAAAAGGTTTGTGTATACAAAATTTCAAGTGGAATATGTATGTGTCTTAGGCAATTTGATCAAGTTGAAATCACATGAAAATATTTAGTTTTTACACTTAAAGTGAATAGCATAAACAATCATCAAAATAGTCACATAACCCAACAAAATGATAAAGGAGTTCACCCATCTCTTGGGCTACATCTCCTTGTCCAAATTCCCATGGATCATTTTCATTGTATGCTCAAAGTGTTAAAACCAATGCTTTACAATGTTCAAAATGAAAAATAGATGGCTCCAATGGCTCCAGAAAGACCAAAAACCCCTGGCTGGGCTCTTTCTGCACTTGGTTTGGCCAAAAAATGAAGAAAATACACTTCCTGGAAGTTTTCCCAATAACCTGTTGTCTCTACTCTCTAAAACGCACCCACTGTCATGCTAATTCTATCTCTGCGTGCTTTTTTGTGCCAAAACCCAACTCCACATGCCATTCCGGATTGTGGGTGAAAATGTCATGCCGTTAGGGTGTTAACACCTTATGCGACGGAGATTCCAGTCACATGGCCCCATGTGGCCAGGATCCGACCTAACTCCCCGCACCCATTGGCTAAACCTTCGTATGCGCGCTTGTGGTCATATGCTAAAGTTTGTGTCCAAGGGATGGGGCCAAGCCCCGACCCTTTCCCTTGCCAACTAGATCTTTCAGAAAACTTAAATATTAGTTTAATGTTATAGGGGTTAAGTACTAATGGTAGGCGGGCTGGTGGCCCGACCTATGCGAAGATTCTACCTGACTTGGAGGTTGCGGGTTCAACCCCCGCGGAGCCCATATAAAATTTTACACCACTAAACACTAAGGGGGTGCCATGTGGCGGCCCCTGGAAGGGCCATGTGACACCCTTTCACTCGTCCATGTAAGCTGACATGTGTCGACCACTGGTTGGTCCATGTCATACCTCTGCACGGTCAACCTACCACATCACTACCTGCCACAACATCCTGCCAAGTCACCTTGCCACATCAGTTGTATGGTCATACGGATGGTACAGTCAACATCCACGTCAGCGTGTATGGACTGTACAATCAACAAATTTTTCCTGTTTGGGAAAATGGACAGAACACCATAAATCCCTCATACGAACTCAGTTTGAGCCCGTTCAAGTTGCGTTGGGTTCGTGAGGACGTGATCTACGCAATGAATCCATTTTGAGCAATTTTGAACACTTGATTTTTGAGCATTTGTTGATCCCTTGGATCATTCTTCCTCTAGAGATTGAAGATATTTGTGATTTGTCTTTGGAAAATTTTAACTCCACGTTGATAGGTCCTCGAGACTTGATTTTCATTTAGGTAGGTAAGTTTCCACCTACAGATCCATTTTCCATAACATTTTACATCCTTGGTTCATAATGGCTAGTGATTATTCTCCATTAGATTTTGGGGGCACCAAACCTCTTAATTAGTACTGAAACATCTTTCTAGGAATTCCACTTGTTAATACAAGTATTCCATTCATTTTTCCTAGTTTTGTGATGTTAGTTAGGGGCACCGTTGAGAGTGGGTTTATTTGTTCTTCTAGACTCCTTGTGGGAAACACTATTTGATGCAAGAGCATCGCAAGCAAGCGCAAGTGGAAGACAACTGGATATGCACCAGCGCGCATTTTGAAGACGTTTGGATTTTCAAAAGAAGAACCATTAATGTAATATTTGAAAAAGATACATTTTCTTTTATGGTTTGGAGACTGTAACAGAGATCTTGAGTGTTTTCTCTCATCTACCGGTTGTAGGCATTTATTATAATGAATGTAAAGTAGATGTAGTCTTTAATTCAATAATATAGATTAGAGTAGTAGGAGGGAAAACTCGAGAAAGCTCCCTCGCATGTATTATATTGTATCATTATTGTCATTGTAAGATGGAGAAGCTAGAGAGCATAGGAGAGCAGAGGAGAACAAAGACTGTAGAAGTTGTACGAGAAAATAGTTGTTGCTATGGAACCCATGTACATAAGCACTTGAATTAATATAAGAATGCTTTGATCCAATTTCATGGTGTTGTTATGGTTACTGTTTGCATATATTGAATGGTATGTTTACAATTTGCTTATATATTCTGTTATGCATTTGTTTCAATGTTGTGTGTGTATATGTGATTTCATGTTGAATGTATGAAGTTTGTGAGAGGGAGAGTATAAGTTTCAATTGTTTCTTTTCCTGAGAATCCATGCAAGGAGTGCAGTGGAAGTCCACAAGGAGTGCATCGACAAGAATACGAGTTTATCTCAAAAAATCTCAGGAGGGATACTATTTTTCTTATACCAGCAGAAGTGCATGTATAGCATAGAGCCGTGCAAGGTGTGCGTAGGACAAGTCGAAGTCTTAGACTTTTCCAACCCAATTGAGCGGTTGAGGAAATTTTGTCGCAAGGAGTGCGTAGAGTTAGAAGACATCAGATAATCAGAGATTATCGTGAAGTCCGCAAGGAGTGCATGCAGGATCCCTTAGAATCCTCGAGTTTGTAGCAAGAACCAAGATCATGAGGGATAGAGACTCAAAGAAAGTTCAAAGGAGGAAAGACACTGAGTTATTTGGCGAGGAACTATTGAGAGCTTGAACGAACGGTGTGTTGCGCCTCTTTTGTCACCTAAATGAGCAAAATAGAGGTGCTTACAAGCTTAGTTGGGTTAGCTAAGAAAGACGGTAGTAAAGGAAAGGGTTAGAAGAATAAACATAAAATACTAAGCTAAGAATTAAACTAGGAAGGGAAAAAACAATTAAACTATTATGCATAAGGACATAAGAACAAGAAACAAACAAGACTCATGTCACCAATGGAAATGATTGTACTAGTGAAAAGAAAACACCAAAGAGAAAGGGGACTTTGGGTCCCTTCTTCCTCCAAGGGAGGGCTCTTGGACCCCCAATATTGAGGTCTTCTTACAACTTGAAAATTTGAAAGAAATGGTGAAAGAATCCCAAGCTAACCCACTCAAAAGGTGATGTGGATTGCCCAAATGGAATGGTGCTAGTATGCTCTTGATGAGAAAAGAGGTTTCCCCAAGAGAATAGTAGCAACATAACCTTGCAAATGAATTCCTTGAAGATGTAGTGCATCCATGGCCTTGTTTTATAGCACCACTTTGAGGTATTGTGCAACCAGCTTTTAGTGTGAAAAGGGGTTGTTTAGGGCACCTTTAGGTCTTTGACCAGCCACCCAGCCGGATCCAGTCGAGATTTGGATGTCAAATCGACTTGGAAGCTGAACTAGAAGTGGGTGGGAGGCCGACCAACATCATAAATGTGTCGTTCTCAGGTGTGCATGGATTTTAGCATCCATAATAGCGCATCATGAGCATGTGCGCTTTTCCTGCGTTTCTTGATGGCGCATGTGAGGGCACGCCCTGTATAGTCATGGTGCATCCTAATTTTATAACTGGTTGTATAGTTTTGGACCTTTTGGAAATGTTTTTTTGGTAATTTTGGTCCATGGGTGAACTAATATCTATTTGAAGATGCTGGATTCCTGTAACCATTTGCGGACGAAATTTCAGTGATAACAGATGCCCCTTGATGGATGAGGTTAGGAGCATACAGATAGCCAAAATTCATCAATTTTTCTTCTACTGAGAGTACCGTTGTAAGAAAGAGTGATAGTGAGAGTATCAAGAGTGACCCGTTGGAGGGAGAAGGGAACCTGTAGGACCCAAACTTTTGCAAGGTGTGGAAAATGAATTGTGTACAAACGAGGTGGGCATGCCCCATGCTCATGTCATGTAACTCAAAAAAGGGTGTTGTACAGTAACTGAAACTGTGTGTTAATGTAGAAAACTGCAGCACCCTCGGGGGTGGTTTTGATAAAGGCAGAGGACAATTCTGATGAGGAACAATACTCTGAACAGTAGGCAATGACACTTGTAAGAAGTATCACAGATTCTGTGGGCATTGATAGTGCAACAAAGTTCAGAGGTCTTCGGAAAATATAAAAAACAACTACAATAGTCGTAAAGTAAGACCCACTGTAACATGAGAAAGTGTTGAAGTCGAATGTTATGGGGGTCAACGACAACAAAGAGCAATGATGGTTCTCCCTGTGCCATCCGAGACTCCTCATTGTAAAGGTAATGAGAGTCAAGATACTGTCGCCCTTCTGGAAACTGTGTTGATGTCAACAAAAAAGGAGACGCGACTCCAAGAAACAAAGGGCTTCGTGAAATCCACTAGGTGAGGTCAGGAATTGAGGAGGTACATGGACGAAGTCAAGATGCGTGGAGACTCAAGAATACCCTTGGTTGGGGATATATGCGAAGTATAAGTGGCCGCAACTATTCAACTAGGTCGAGTGTCAGGGGGACAACGAGACGTGGGATAAGTTGTGCCAGAGGCGGGACAAAGTGAACAAACTCAGAGAGCAGAGGTACGTGGCCTGTGGGATACTCGGAGTTTATGGATGATGTCAACACGAGTAGGTGATAAGGAATGCCCTAACCAAGGGCGACATGGGTTGCGTTTTCCAAAAAGGAAGAAGGTCGCCAAAGGTGACGAGAAAAAGATATGTAAACTGCTGGAAACAACGACTTAATTACAAAAAGAATTAAGAAATCAGTGGGGATAATAATGCAAATACAGAAATGGGTGCCCCAGTGTGAGATGGCTTGGCCTGAGAATGGCGCAATTTGGTTAAAAAACAAGTGGGGGGTTGGGGCCCCATAGGTGGGTTTCTGTAGTAGGGAAATGTATGGAGGGCAATATGAAGATGGGAAAACCGGCGATGGATGAAATGGATGGTAAATGATGCTGCAGGAGTGCAATAAAAACAAAACCGTGAGGAAGTGCCCTAGGAGTCCGTTGGGTAGGCTAGCAAAATGAGGAGAAGGAGTATGTGGCTGATTCACGACATGATGTAAGACTATCGAGACTCCCATCCCTAAAGGTTGAAAACAACATGAGTGTCAAAGTTCCAAGGGGGGCTATGAATGGGACAACTCATGTGAGGGAGAGTGCTACTGGGTGACAGTACCCAAAATGCAGTGGAGGTGATAGTAGTGCAGAGCTGGATATAGGGACCCTAAAGGCAAATTTCAGAGGGTGTGACTGGAGATGCAATTTGAGATTCAGAGGGAATGATTACATGCCAGTGTCGATCATATACTTGAAGGGGTCGCGCTGGTGTGTGATGACCAAGTACCTGCACACATGATGACCAAATACCCAACGTGAACCATATCTAAAGATAATCAAACATATAACCGTTTATTTGATAATTTTGAACATGAGCATGCGTACTTGAACGGGGTATGGAAAAATGGCTCCCCGGGGGCTAAGGATGAAAAATGGCCCAGGGACTGTCCTAATGTAGATGATGGGGTTCTGATCCCGTGGTTGAAGACGGATCAAAAAATGGACGCTCGAAGCTCCTAGAATTGAGTCTGGAAGTTTGGCAAAAAGGGCCTATAAATAGCTGTAGGGCTCACATTGCCACCTCATTTGTACTTGCTGCTATAGTGGTTAGAGACGAGATTGCAGAGTAGATTTGGAGATTCCAGGAGTGCGAGGAAGTCGATCCGGGAGGTCATTGTTTTTGGCGGACGAGTGTGATATCAGGCCATGTGTCTATGAGATGTTCGACAATAGAGGGATCAAGGCTAGGCATCTCTCTGTATGACCAGGCGAAAATGTATTGGTATTCCTGGAAGAGGGCTTTGTAGGCAGTGAGTTCTTCAGGAGAACATGTAGCGCCAATGGTGATTTCCTTGATAATTCCATATTTGATGGTTGGGGATATATTGGCCATATTGCCTTCCAAAGCGTCGGGGGTAGGGATAGGGTTATTGAACCAATCTATATGCCCTGATGGGAGAAAATATTTGGTTTCGAATGCATATATGGGGTGTTGGTTAGCAGGCGTGAAGGCTTCCTGTGAAAGAAAGAGTGCTCTGTGGTGGGGCGCGTCCCATGGGAAATCGGGGGTAGTTAACTCCTCGAGGATATCTTCATCACAATGAAACTGGAGTGAATATAGGGGATCGAGAGGAGTGACCTCAGTGATTGTCACTGTGGCGTTGTCTCCTTCTGATAAAGACGTAGGGGGATTGATGGAGGGGGATTGTGATGGTTCGCTTGACATAAACCAAATATCCATATATTGTGGGTTAAAAATGGTAGTTGGGCGTAGAATTTTCGTGGGGAAATGAATTGGAGAATTGGGGGGATTTGGGG
>ML787240.1:4315-22355 GCA_009831015.1 Picea engelmannii
TTTTTTTTTTTTTTTACAGTTGCGGGGTTATACTTTGGTCTGAAGAATGCTACAGTGCTGAAATCCCCAAATTTTGAACCAGAGAGTATTTACCTAGCAACTCGAACATAGATGCGCGGCAATAGATCTTGCCGGTTTAATTTGTTTATGTTTATATTTATGTTCCCTAAGGGTTAGGTATTCAAGGGTTCTACAGACAAGGGTTTGCCCTGTGCTATAGCTCTCTGATATACGTGCAGGTTCCAATAGTAGTACTCGACCTAATATCTCAGGGCACTATCTAAGGAGGATAGACCGTACCCTTAGCCGTACTACCCGACTACCCAGGTACTAGAGAGTATCTTCCCGAGTGTTGTTCTCGGTGACACTATAGCAGTCTGGCGGCCGATAGGTTTATCTAAAGCGGGCTTCAGGAAATCTAGGTCGATCCGTACACAGGTGTTGTCTGATGCGCTACCACTCGAAGGGGTACCAACAGGGGTTACAAGGGTGGCCAACAGATGTGCGCTTAAGAACCACTTGTATTTCCTGCGTGCATGAATCCCTCAACCGTGGGTTTATGCGCGTAACGACAGATCTCTGTGGCCTAAAGACGCCAGAATATGTCTCTACCCTGGAAAAAAAATACACACAATTTCTGCCAAGGAAAGTGCTCTGATACCACTTGCAAGATACCAGATATATAAAATATGCAGAACAGAAATAAAATGTTAGAAATGGCAGAATAACAATAAAATATCCATCATAATCTTCACAATACACAGAAATGATATACGAAATAGCAATAGAAATAACACTTTGATTCAGAAAGCAATGTTCACAAGCCTCTTCAAGGGGGCAACCTCCAGTCGAGCAACACTCTGTTACAATAATCTCCAAGCTAGGGTTCTCATACCCTCGACCCATATTTATACTGAATATGTCTATTAAGAGAAGCATATAGAGGAAGATCCTTCTAGAAGCGGAAGCTTCTATTAGGTCTTCTTACATCCGCCTTATTCTATTTTATTGAAAGGCCTTATTAATATTGACCTTTATTACATCCAAATACATTGATCTACCTATGTGCGGGTTAGGACCTTAACAGAATAAGAAGATGGGAAGAGATCACATTCCTGATCATATCAATCTGTATATGTATATAATATATTCATCAGAGATGAAAGGAAATAAGATATCTATCTATTCAATATATCTTCGTTCCGGTCTAATATTTCAATTCAACAATTCAAGATACATTGATCCGGATATAGATAGATCCAAAAACCTGAAATAAGAATAATAGGCTTTTCGATCCACAACTATGGCTGGATATGATGCAACACATCCTTTAATTAATAGTAGGGGGAAACCGAAGGGAGAGGGAAAGCCTCACTCGAAAGGTCGAGTGAAAATCTAGAAGGATGTGGCCATTAGCTTGACTTATCATATGGGAATATGAATATGGCTAGTTCTTTTCTCAAGGAAAAGTGTCGAGTTATGAAGATGGGAGACCGGAGGGTGTGTCCGGCATCGCTCATAACCATATCTAAATAATGAGACTCTTGAGAGCACTCCTAATTCCGTATTGGCACCGCTTGTTGTTTCTCCAAGTGTTGAGGATGGGCTTCGCACTGAGTTGTCGTATTGCATCATATGCTCTCCCTGGGGTGATTAGGTATGTAATATGCTCTTGCCCTGCATTATCCAGCTTTGGAGTTCAATAATGCCAATTGGTGATTGAATTTGGGTGGGCGGAGCTGGTGGCTGGCTCATCATTATAGATGTAATATTACGTATAACGCTGGTAGGTCAGAACCGCAAGAGAGATAGAGGGCCAGGACCTGACCTTCTCTTTACTTTCTTTCTTCCTCAGGACCCCTTGTAAGACGAGGGAATACCAGGACACTATTTTCTTCCCTCAATCGCTCGAGAGGGCCGACACAGACCTGACCTGCCTGAGTAGAGCTAAGGAGAAGGATCAAAGCTTGACCTTCTCCTACCAGTCAATCAATACAATATAGGCAAGACCAGACCTGCATAGGCAAGACCAGGGGGGGTTGACCCGATGAAATACTCATAAGGGGCCTTCAATAGGTTGAGAAGGAGATGGAGGGTTGATGAAATACTCATCAGGGACCTTCAATAGGTTGAGAAGGAGATGGAGGGTTGTAGGACCTTTCTTTATGGAGGGCAGGGGCCCCACCTTACTGTAACGAAGTATTGACCCTCCCTCTCATGCCTCTTTGGAAGGCCATGCTTACCTATGCTTGCTTGCCATGTCATCCCTCTATTGATAATACATATATACCCTTTCCTACCTATAATGAATACTGATTGAAATGGAATTAGTAAGGAATCGAGCATAGTGGAATAAGGCATTCAGGAATAAAGCACTCGCTGGCTGGCCGGCCCTACCACTCATCAGGCTGGAATAAGTCACTCTCTTGTAGGCCATCCCTCCCAAGAATAAGAATGGGCATTCTCCCTACTATTTTTACTTAGATTTTGTAGGGCACTAAGTCATTTTAGGCAGTGATATTTGTCCTTAATCCACTCAACCAACCCCGCTTGCCATGTCTTAAAAGAACCTTTTTCGGAGCGCTAAAAATAATCTTTTTACCCTGCCTATTTCCTTATAATCCCTTAGGCAATTGACTATTTAGAATCTATTATATATGTCATTGTCCAATACTCTTTTAGAAAACATGGGTTGGATCTTACCTCTTAAGGAAGGATGGATGCTTTGGATCTTACCTTACTTACTTACTCCAATGAGCACATTGTCTCTCTCTTGCGAATGGATGAACTGTACTTGTTGCTGTGGCAGAGAGGAAGAAATAACTGTATCTGATGGCGGAGAGGGAAGTAGACTAATAGATATTCCTCGTGGGCTACGGGGGAAGAACTCTAACTGCCTTTCTTTCAAGACTTATGCAACTACAACTAATATATAAAGGGAAAAATATGACTGTTGAACTAGATCTCTCTTCTGTGTTTGCGCCTTGATCCATCTTCGGCAAGCATCTATGGGTAATATGACTGAATTAACCGAGGAAAACATGGATTCAGGCATTTACATATGCACTCTTATACTTTTCTCCTACTCAATAAGGTCGAGGGAGAGGGACTCTTAAGATAGGGATTCAAGTTTGGTTCTTAGCCAGTTTGAAAGTAGCGGGGCTTCCTTCCCTTATTGATGGTCCATTTCAACCACTCTCGGTTGCCATAGCCCACTAGGACTCTCGTTATGTCCAGTTACCCAACAAATAAGCTTTGTTCTAGAATTATAGGGTGTTCCTGGGAGTGATGTTACTACATTCCCTTATGCTCCAATAATGAAAGTTCAAGCACATTTCATTAGTGTTCTTATAAGTACAGTCAACATCAGTGACAGAGAAAGAAGCACTAGCAACAAAGGCAAAGGCATTGGAAACACAAGTAACAGACCAGGTAATATTTTCAGCATATTCACTTGAGCAAGAGCCAGGTGACCTCGTTTACCTTGAACCAATGAATGTGTCAGTTGGATCACGTTGTTTCATATCCCAATCTAGTTCGAGTGCTAGATCCTATGTCATAACCTGTTCAAGCTCCAGTAGCAGTATCAGTTGTCACCGATTTAGTTCCAAATCTCGTTTTAGGTCGATAGGCATAGCCTATTTAAGAGTTAGCATTCCTTCCAGATCGAAAGCCATCAGTAGAGACAAAGCTAGATCCATCTAGGGCAGAGGCAATTAGAGCAAAGGCAAAAAGAAGGGCAAGGGCAAGACCCTAATTGTGACGCCTACCCTCTTTTTTTCAGTTAAGGTAAAAACTATTTATATTTGTTTACGAAGGACCTTTGAAGTTGCACTGGACTATGAGGAGCCTTATTGTTTATTGTTAGGTAACCTTATGCCTTATTCATATTAGGGCTATTGCTGCATACATATTGACTCACTGGTAGTTGCTTGTGATCAGACAACTTCATGATATAGCCCCTTGATAAGATAGGTTTGGGTAAGGTAAATTGGTAGGTTGATGAGGACCATTACCATCCATCTTTTCTTATTGACCAAAAATCCCTGTCAAAAATTCCCTTCCATTTTTATATAGAATAGACCATTTGACCACGCTAACCTCTCAGATATTTATATTCACCTCGCTCTTCGGCACCATGCACTCATCTCCTCTCTGACTGTGTGTTGATGATAGTGATCCACCATGCAACACTAGGGTGTCTCCACCTTATCGATGATCGATAACGACATCACCCTACCTAAGCTCTCATGCTTCGCACGGGGTCAAACTACCGCAATTGCAAAGCTAACATGATGGGTCATATCAAAGTGCGACGACACGGATTGACCACCTGTCTCCCAATTCCATCACCCACGCCCTTCAATGGGGAGGCAGCGACCAGAAGGCTTGTCACTTTTTAGCGCTCCCTGCCCGTATACCTCTCTCTAGAGAGCAGGAGAAAATAATCACCTGACTTCAAATAAATATCAGCTTAGGACGGGAGTGGTGATCACTTCTAACTCGATTCTTTGCTTAGGAAGATACGTAGTGCCAACCAAGCTCTCCTGTCTACCCACAGTAAAGATAGCAGATCGAAGATTATAGATTCCCTATCCTTAACGAAAGACAACCAACAACTAAGTACACTTCTAAAGTGAAGCGATTAACGAGTGAGCCAATGGAGTAGGAACGAGCAATCACCTCCAACTCAATATTGTATTTAAGAAATCATGAACTATTAGATCCAACTATTGCAGTGGATAGATAATGTGAACTTAGCTACCAAAAGTATGCTTTTAATTAAATTGAATCATTATAAACTCAATAGATCAATACTCCATCATCCCAACATCAAAAGAAACCAAAAAATCAGCTAACGTACAAACACCCCAGGGCTCACCGAAACACCGGATTTGACCAACGAGCTATAAAACATGGATTGGGGGGGCATCTTTCCTTCGTCTCTCTGCCCCTTACTCCACTTGAACTTGACTTATCCTTCTCCATCCATTAGGAATTACTATAGTTTACTTGACTAGTTACCAGAACCAAAGTAAGATATTACTTCTTTCTTAGACTAATTAAGACTCTCCTTCTCCTAAATACTATACTTAGACTAGACTTAGAATCTCTTTGAGTGGAATAATAATGATATGAAACTATATTACTACTCTTCTATAATATTCTGATACTATCTTAGGAATATTCCACTATATTAGGAACACAAAAATAGGATAGAGTCAAAAAAAAGAAGGGATACTTTTAGTTATGATATTATATCTATCATTCTATTAAGACTATAGAAAACTATAAAACAAAGACTAGGCTTATACTAAACTTTGACTCACTTAGTAACTGTAACCACAACTAGAAATCCCTTATCATCAGATTAGTTCATCTCGTAGTATTAGTTAACTCCTGGAATCTATTATTTATAAATGATTAAGTAGAAACAACTGGTGTAACCTAGAACTCAATAACCAAGGCAAGCAAGATAAGGAAAAGGAACCTCTCCCTTGCACTCTACATTTACGAATAGAAACAGATATTAGGACTAGTCATCTTAGACTTCACTCCTAGAACTAGCTTCATAACTACAACTAGAACTCTCTCTTAACCATCGGAACTGGAATATCTAAAATGAGAAAGAATTAATACAAGGAATATACTATTTAGAACAATAGGAACTAGAGAAGCAAGATATCACCCTATAGAAAGCTAGGACCAAGCTATTACTATCATCAAACCACTAGACAAAATCAAATAGTATCCTCGGAGATCAAATTGACACTTAGACCTCATATCATTACCATCACTTATGAGCCTCTTTATATCCATCCATATTGGTACTATAGAGTGCCTTATTCACTTTACCTTGTAGCAGATAATGTATCGTAACTGGTACTACACTCACAACAGAAGGAATCAATCACTCAGTAGACACCATGAGCAGAGGAAAACACAAGCAACAAGGAAGATCTTACTCTATTAATTACAACAAATCCTAGAACAAATGCCATGTTATGAATCAAACCACTAGATTTAGAGCCATTAAAACTGAGCTTAGGTACTCACCCTTTTCTTAGACTGAAACATGCCTTATTACCAAAACTAACCTTACCTATATATACACTATATCTTCAGAAAATAGATTCTTGACTTTACTCATTACTATCTCATGCACTCCATAGCTTATCTTATTCTTACTTAACTACTCCTACCTACCTTATCTCTGCAACAGATAGGAAAGATACATGAGAGGTACTCATTCGATTGATTTGGCGTGCACACTTTATACCTTTCTGTGTGCGACCTTGCTACAACCTATTGAGATATTCTATATGGAACTCAAGCTGAAGGGGTGCTACCTATGCTTCTGATGGGACTGGTGCTACTTATTATTGAACTTAACTCAAAGGGGTGTAGCTTTGTTGCTGGATAAATGGAAACTATTGCCCTGTGAATAGGGAAAAAGGGAAACCCACCTGAAGTGGTGACACTAACAGCGCGACCATGACTGTATGACCATAGATCCAGCTCTCCCCCACCTTCCTGTTCTACTCAGTGTACCCCTTCCCTCTATTGGGACATTCACCCAACCATCATTTCTCTTTGGTAGGAGGAAAGCTAGAGCCGTACCTCTCATTCATGCATCCTCTCTCTATGACTGAACAGTCCTCAGCACAAAAAAGAAAAAGATATAAGATTCTGGAGTGAAGGTGGGAATCTTGAGCTTGAAAGAGGAAAGAAGTTTTCCTTCGAGAATCTGGTGTGCTCTTTGAACTGTCTTATTTTCAAGGTGACCAATGGAAAGAAATCTCTCTTAGTTGTATGATTGGCAAGGTTACCATCGATCATAGGTCACCGTTCTAAAACAATCATCCTATGCGTTCTATTAACATTTATTGGCCCCAGTGGATGGATTCCTGGAAGGACATAATGAACATAAAGAATTAGTGAGGAGCCTGACTGTAAAGGCATTAAATAAGTTGAGGGTTTCCCTTCTTATCCCTTGTCCTGGGTGCCATGAGAAGAAGAGGAAGAGGGAGAGAAATAAGGTTATCCCTTACTTATTTCTTTCCCCGTCAAAGAGGCGTTGAGCTTCGCCTTTTTCCATAGTAATAGTAGGGCCCCCCCTTTCACTGTATTATGTAGGTCATGACACATTACAGTAATCCCCGTCGGGAAGAAACCATCCCGCCCCCTACCAGATGAGTCCTTTTAAGTCGAGGAGTATGTTACATAACTCTTTGGATTTTGCCAATGTAGACTAGTGAACAATTCCAGAGAATTATGCACTTGGGAAGGAGAAATACGCACTTGCTCTCATAGACGATGCATTCTTCACTCTTACGATGCATGCACATGAATTGATCGATGTAGATTGCTCAATACGATTTGTTTCGATCTCTCTCTTGTCAACAAGATTTGGATAAACTTCACCAAGTCCAATCCATATGCCATTAGTGTTTCGATCGATCCTTGCCCTGCGAATTTATTTCCTATTTTCTGGAAAAACGGATTTTGTGGCTGAAGGGCGGGAACCCGTCAATTTATTCAATTTATTGGACAAACTGTAGGTGCTACTGACTTAGATACATCGATCAAAATATGAGCGAGGTACCCCTAAAATGTTAGGTGCTCCTGACTTGTTACCATCCACACTAGAAATAGGGTTCTGGAGAGCAGACCGGGGATGGAAGAGACAATCAAAGTGTACTGACTTGGTAGATCCTGGTCTAATAATATGGGCTAATGCCCGCAACTTGCCTAATGCATCTAAGCTTTCCTTCTTCAATTGCTCCTCCATGCACAGGTTGATCTCGGAATTCCTATCACTAGTTGGAGAAGGATGTGCTATGGGAGATTTGATATTATGTTCTTTCTGCATTCGAACTGCACTGGAAAGAGTAGTCCAAGCCGAACCATGAGTTGAACCAATAACTACTAACAGATCAGGGGGAAAACAATTTGCATAATGCCTGTAGTAACCCAATGCACCCATAGCATTCTGTCTCGAGATCCAGTACAAGGATGAAGCTCAGATTTGATCTCTTCATACACAGATGCGATACGGTACCACGATGCTATGAGAGATTTGGCTTTAGTGAAATGAAAGTGAAATGTGCAAATGGGAGCAGGTTTTTCTCTTTTCATGCTAACCTTTCTATCTATGTTGGAAATCTACATCGGAACCAGGAGATCAACAGATTCCTGCAAAATGTCGGTCAATAGCAGGCAACTACTAGATATAGGACTAGAACGAAAGACTCCACATTACCCTGTGGTTCGCTGCACACATCATATGAGTTTGCATCGGTGGTGGACCTGATAGCTCCTTATATATGCAACTTGATTCAGAGACTCCTATTGCTAAACTCTATCTCATCTAGTAACTAATCCTTAGGTGGGTACTTTACCATTTTGGGGCTAGGTCATCATGATTAATCATTTTATGCTCCCCACTAATACTTAGTGTTCGGTTTCTGTTCCTGCCAAAGTCAAAGCGGCCGAAGTCTGAGTAGCTAGATTCATATCAGCTACAGAATTAGAACTAAGTCAATCCATAGCCCAAGCAGCTATAGTAGTAGAGAGTTAATCCATAGCTATGGCCGCCTATGCTATCGAAACCATAGCAACTATGTATGCCTAAGTACCAGTAGCCAATTTCTAATCCATGGAAGCAATAAGTACAACTGTAAGAGATTTCAGCAGCAAACCACTATCGTATCATTTCAGTAGCAATCAAGCAATCATTCAAGTAGCCAAAGAAACATAATCCATATAGAAGAGAAAGAATCCATATGGAAGTAAAGCAAATCAATCCATAGAAAAACCCATCAATCATTAGTGAGTGGTGCTCGCTGATCTGAATTGCTAGCATCACTACTACCTAATTGGCTCTTCATTGTTGGGTTTTAAGGGTGTGTAAGGTTACAGATTAGAGGTGAAGTTCGATCCGACTTGGACTATACCGCTCACCTGGTTGTGCTCTCTCACTGGTTCATATGAGATAGGACCTAAGTCATCTATTTCCACAGTTTCAGGCTGGTTGAATGACCAATTAGCATCTTTGGTGCTCAAGCGTATGTCTCTGGCCTTAAACCTCATCTTCAGGCCTTTTCACTTTACTATCCCTCCCTCCATTGTTGCTTGATCCCATTCCTTTTCCAGTACTCTGGAGATCCCGCTCTTCCCGACCTAGGTTCCGTACAACCTCAGGCTCTCTGTAGACCTCTGATCATATGGATTACTAGGTTTTGCAAGCAGTCTCACTATCTGCGTTACTGAATTCATGAGAAAGTCCCAAGCTTTGGTGTGTCGTACATTCTAGTTTCATTTTTTTCTCCTTGCATCCATAGCCTATTGAACTAGTGATTCTCTGTGTTTGAATGTTGCAAGCCGTACTGGGTAACTGAGAAATAAAGATACCTTTCTTTCTTTGTGCTTCTGAGACCGGGAATTTGATGATTAGTACAGATGGTCGCAATTCTCGTTGTTGTCGATAGCTAATGCAGAAATTTGCATCATTCTACTGGGGTGTGTCCTTTAGAACCGAGTTGCCATGTCTAAGGCCACCTTGTGCATTAGTTCTGTGGGAGATGGAAGGTCGCCACGATTGAATCTTCATGACATGGAAACAAAAACCCAACATCGATTCAGTTATGTATATTGTATTGGGCAGTCCTACGCTGCAAAGAACAATCCCACATCCCTGGTAGCTACTCACCAATTCAACAGCCAGGGGGCACAACTGCTCTCTTGCGTGAACCCTACCGAATCCGCACCTGCAACTATCTTTTCGCCTCCTTATGGGAGTAGTGATTGTTTGCCTTGCATGCTCTACTAATTCAATGAGATGAACAGGTTCGCATCTACATAAATTGCTAAGGCATAATGCGACCTGTACTTTTTTCTTGTGTGCTTCGAGTAACGCAGTTGGTGGGAACTACAAGAGAGAGATGATCAAATTCATCTATAGACGATGCATTATTCACACTGAGACCATATGAATTTGTATGATTGACTTTCGGTCCCCCAACTTGGATCACACGGATCACCAAAAATGAAAATTCCAGTCTCTTGATCCGTAGGGGAAATGCACAAATCGTAATTAGATGATGCACCCCCGATGATTATCGTATTTGGTTCCTATAGTATCTGAATCCAAACGAAAATGGAATAAACACAGGTTCATAAACTTCCTCAAGTGTATTGGTGATGGCTCTATGAACCACACAATCTATTGTAGAGGGAATCATAATGGGCCTCCTTTCCATAGACTTTGGTTTCTGTACCCATATCCTGTGCATGGGAGATCACTTTCAAGATCCATCCATAAAAGACTCAGATATTTTACCCAATAGCTCCTTAGAAATGCCGAAAATGGTCTTAGAATCTATAGCATCAGTCATCAGCCCCGACTTATGCTCAATTTCCTCATAAGCTAAGACCAGATTTGTGAAGTGATAAACTGTTTCCATCAAATTTGTCCATTTCCCATTATAAGTCTGTATGAGAAACCTAGTAAGCTGCAGTCAACTTATATGGGTTCTCATGGGATCAATCAATCACTGGTTTTTTAAGCTCTAATTGTAACTGAATAATTCCCTATATTGTTATTGTTCCGTGCTTGTTGGTCAGAGGAGCACAATGGAGGTAAATTCCTATATTACTATACGATGCAGGGACCCCTATTTCTCATGCTTTCAGTTGGGATCATGCTGAAATGGGTGGCATAGCTATTGGAACAAGTGCCCAAAGAAAAGCACCTCTGGCTTTCCCATCTGTGAAATCTGCAAAGAAGGTATTATCAATGTAGTGCTGACCAACCGAGCAGACTAGGTTTTTTGACTAACCGATCAATTATGGGGGCTAGATTCGTCTCCCTGTCGGTCAAAACGCGAGATAGCTACTCCCAAAAAGTGATATTCGACTGAAAGGGATAAATCAGACAACACCCTAGCGCACTCAGGAATCACTACTTGAAGTCGACACTGAAGGAGCGAAGGGTTGGTTTTTCAGGCCTTGAATGAAACTTACCCTATCAGCCAGGCCTGAGAAATGTTTCCAGTATGCTTGGATGAGAGCGAGAAGGCTCATCCTATTATTGCATTGCTTGGCCTGATAGGAAGAGGTGATTCTAAGGGTAGTCTGGATGGGAGGTGATGGCAGTTATGTGATTATGGTTACTTGGATTCAAATATAGATGAAGAGGAAGCCACCCTAATCCTTTCTTCCGAACTGGCCTCTGCACAAGTTATCATATGATCAGCCCCGCCTAATTAAGAACGGTATCGTCAAGTCGATAATATATGTTTCGGTCAAGTGCCTTACGCATGCATGCGCCATGAGGCAAAGCAAGGGAGTTTCAATTAAAGTAGGGGAAGGTCGGACTTCACTCCTTCTCTCTTTGAACATAAAAGGAGAGGAAAACCTCATTGCAGATGCTCTTATTCAGAGATGCCACATAAGTGCCATTTCTCAAGATCAATTGGATTTGAGAATAGTGATTGGGATGAGATCTAAGGAAGATAAGTGGTACCACGAAGTACATCAGGCCTTATCGAAGAGGAAGGATTGAACCGAAAAATAAGTGAGAAAGTATGATGATTACAATTTAGCCAAAGATGGAGTATTGTTATGGAGGAACTCAACCTATGTGCCAGATCACAAGGATTTGAGGAGATTGGTGTTTCATGAAATACATGATGTGCCTTATTCTAGACACCTTGGATATCAGATAACTTACTAAAGTATGAAGCAACTATATGACTAGCCAGGGCTAAAATCAGATACTGCAGCTTATGTGGCCCAAAGCCTAGAATGTAAGCGAATAAAAGTAGAACATCAACATCCAGTAGAGAAGTTGAATCTCCTGAGTGTACCATCCTAGAAGTGGGAAGAAATATCCATGGATTTCATTTCTGGATTATTGTGTACTTCCAAGAATAATGAATTAATATTGGTAGTGGTCGACTGGTGTGCCGAAAGTATTTGTGACTGATCATGACTCGAAGTTCACTTCGAAGTTTTGGTAGAGCTTCTTCCATGATTTGCACACGAAACTGAGTTTCAATGCAGCTTACCATCTAGAGACTGATGGTCAGACCGAAAGAGTCAACACGAGTTTAGAAGACATGCTCACAATGTATGTAATGAATCAACCAAGGAGATGGGAATATTACTTACCCTTAGTAGAATTTGCTAAAAACAATGATTATAATCACTCCATCAATAAGAGTCTGTTTGAAGCCTTGTATGAATGGAAATTTAATTCCTCATTCAATTGGGACAACTTGGAAGTACCACTAACACAATAAAGTGGTACCCTAGAATAAATGGAGAACATAATAAAGTGAGTACATCAAAATTTGAAGACTACCCAAGATAGGTAGAAACACTATGCAGATAAAAGAAGATAAGAACGAAGCTTCAAGGTTGGAGAGCCAATGTTTCTTAGAGTCAAGCCAAAGAGGAGTTCCTTACACCTAGGGAAGTGGAAGAAGTTGGCACCAAGATACTGTGGTCCTTTTTCAATCTTGGAGCAGATGGGTGTTGTTGCTTATAAATTGGCATTACCACCACATGTGAAAGTTCATAATGTATTTCATGTGTCCTTTCTTAAGAAGTATGTACCTGTACCCATCCATGTATTGGATTTTGATTCTATCCAAATGAAGGAGACAGGAGAGTTTCTCACTGAGCCTTTGAGGATCATTTGCAGTAAACAACAACACCATCAGAACAGAGTAATAGATTGGGTCAAAGTTCACTAGTAGCGTTATACAGAGGATGATTATACTTGGGAACTAGAGTAAAAAATCAGGAACTTGATCCACATTTGTTCAGTGATGGCCTGGCTCCGGAGGACCGTAGCCCTTATTAGAGGGGGAGGATTGTGACACCCCTTATAAATGACTTGACTTTCCTAGTTGTTCTACTTCAGTTAGATGGTTGCAAGAGATGGGTTTTTGGACTCACCGTCCCCTTGTTGTTTCATAAGTAATTATTTATTATGTTAGACTTACATGATTGATCATCAGACTTTGATGATTCCTTATGATTAATTAATGATGTGTATGAACAATAATGTGATTCAAGTGTTTTATGTCACTTGTGGATGAATGGTACTAATGACATGTATATGCATTACAGTTGATATGATATCTTGATTCATGATGATGTTGCATATGTATTGGTTTAAGTGGACTAGCCTGTGACAAGCTGAGACATTGATGATGGACGGGGGAATAATATCCAAATATAGGGCTCATGCTCCAATGAGGAAGACCACCTTTATCTAGTGTTAAGAAGCCTTGGGCATGGGAAGATACTTTCAAAATGACCACAAAAGTAAATTGGGATTAAAAGGTGAAAAGGAAATAAGTTGTAACTTACTTTTACCTTCCCTAGGACACTTGTAAATTCACTCATAAGCCTAATTTCGCCCTTAGATGAGTTAGTTGGGGGAATGGGAAAGTGGTTACACTTGATAACCACTTTAGGGTGTTTGAAAAAGGGAGACCTCCTTTGAGAAGGGGATGGACTGAGGGGGAACTTATGGGGATTTCTATATTGAGAAAAAGATATTGATTTTTGGGAGTGAACCTGGCAATCCTATTATTGTTTATGGGCCCTTGGGATGCCACTATCGAGGGGCATCTACCGAGGGGGTAAAGGTGGTAGTAGGATCCTTGCATAATAGAGGGGGTACCACTACTGGGGGATTTTTTTGAGGGGCTATAAGGTTGTAGTAAGACCCTGCACACCAATGTTCTGAGGAAATTGGGAGTGTATTAAGTCTAGAGACCTCACCACTACACTGAGGGATTTTCAATTAGAGGCATGTTGTGGATCCCATTGGGAATGTTGAGTTAATTGCAGTATGATTTGTATACCCTATTCCTTATCCTCATTGGAACTTGAGCCCTGCTCTAGGGTCACTTGCCTAAATAAGGCATTTGCATTGGTAGGGAGGAAAGACCACCTTGGATACGTTTTCCCCCTTGGCATCAAATTGACTATGGAACTCTGCTGGGAGAAATTCTTGGAATCTGGAAAGCTAAGGACCATAGGTACTCTTTTATATTTTATGTAAGCTGATTATACTTTATTATTTTGATATTTGATTAATGAGTATCTGTTGCATTATTTTATGGTGATCTGCATGCTTATGATTTTCTAGTAGTAGTGCATTTACCTTGTTTGATTATGGATTATTGTACCCTAGGCTCAAGGAAACAAAAAAAATGTTGTATTGTAATGATTCATCATCATTTTCGTTGGATCTCTTGGAGATATTATTATTAATACAGAGTAAAGTAATATGATATGATATGGAAAGATCAATGCAGACGAGACCTATATCTATCAAGAGTGAAGTGGTTAATACGTCTGTCTATCCATAAACCCTACTTTTGGTGGTCGAGAGAGTCATCCCTCTCCCTACTGTTGAGTGAATTCTCTCTCCCTAAACTCCCTGATGTCGGCTAGAATAGAGGGAGAGGGGATATGAAGGAATAGCTTGCTTCCTTACCACCTACAGTTTCCCTCCCTTAGATACCTATAGTATAGTATAGTAGGGGTAGGCAGGGAACCTTAGTCATCAGAGCTTCACATCCATCCCGCACCCTGAACCACTTACTTTACTTGCTGGCTGAAGTTGTATCGGAAAGGGAACTACCTCGAAACTACAGTCAACCATAGCAGCTAGAAGGAAGAGCTTCTTGAACACATACAGTCAGGCAGGGAACCATAGCCATCAGAGCCACGGGAGAAGGGAGATGGATGTATTTCATTCAATCCCTCTCCCTATATTATATGGTGGATAGGAATTTCCTTATCGTACCTATATTGTCTAGCTGTAGTCAGTTGAGCATGCATAAATGACCTCCCTCCGGTCGAGAAGGTTGTGTTGCCGTCCTAATGCACACTTGCAAACGTGAGCTAAGTCCAACTCACTTAGTGTGCCCTCGGAGACACAATGTCTAAGTTCCAACCCACACTGTCACCTTGACTGGAACTTCTTCCATCTAGGCTTACTCCTAGGGAAGCCAAGGGGGGTTGTCCCTAAGTTACTAAGTTAATTTTAGAGTTAAGTGTTCTAGGAGTTAGTTTTATTTTGTTATAGGCCAAGGGGAAAACTAGCCTATGAATGACAAGCAACAATGCAAGTGCAAGTCTAAGTCTAAATGAAAGTCAACCCTTTCCCTAAGTCAACTAGAGACTAGTGCCTAATGTTGGGTTATGGGGTCAACTATGTTTGAGGGTGGTTCGTTACAAAATTCTTACAATTAAATCAAGTAAACTACCCCAAACAAAGGTTAATTTTAAAGTGTCACAAGTTTACAACATATACATGATATACAAAGATATACAAATCAAATACAAGATACACAAATGTAAGTGTTCAAAGTTCGCCAAGAATGCCCCAATAGCACTTACTCTATTGGACTACCTTCACTGGCTGCAATCACACAAGCACTCAAAATCAAGAGAAGTAATGCCTCCCCAAGTGGGATGCTCAAAACTTCCTTGACTCACACCACAACAATGATCAATAAGATATTCAAGATAATAATCCAATATGTCACACCACCATGGAAAGATAAAGACAAGTAGTTGCAAGTAAATAGATATAGCAATGAAACAACCACAAGTAATGTTTGCCTATCGATACATCTACTTCCCCCCAAACAAACACAAGTGATCTATGCAACTAAGTGTTCTTTCTTAAGAATTTTAATTTCCCACCCCCTAGTCTAGGTGTGTGTCTCAAACTTCTCCTTCACCAAATAACTGTCTGGTGCTCAAGATAATGGGGCTATGAGTCTCCACCCTAGCTTCCAAGGTCAGCCTGTCACCATAGTAAGAAGTAGTCCTGACACGAGATCTCCCCAACGAAATCACGGGACGGTCCCCCGCCACTTCCGTCGGACTGTCCTTCAAACCTATTTTAGATGGTGGAAAGAGATGATTAAGACCCCTAAAATGTTGCTAAGTGTTATTAGGACCCTCGGGTGGGTCTTTAAGGTGTGTTGGGTGTATTTTAATGAGTTTTAGGCACTTTTATTTTAGCTTTTTAACGTATGGCAGTGAGCAAATGTGTGTAAAACGAATGCTTGAAAAGTAAGATTACACCACCATCAACATGTAAAGATATATGAAAATTATAGCACAATGTTTAAACCATAAAGATAAGCATTACATGAAAGGTATTAACAAGATATTGAACCATGAAACTATAAACCATCACATGTAATGTTACTAGCAATAGATATGAGAGATTAAGCTTAAACACTTAAAATGATTTAAACCATAAACATGTGACCAATTGTGAGATAAAGTGCTTGCAATATGTTCAAGTGTGATAGCTTAAGAAGTGAATGAGGCCGTGAGCAATATGTGTCAAACCATAATCATTTAACCCATAAAAGTATTATCACATGTATGCAAGATGTGTGTGTGAACCATCAAACAAGGCCGTGAGCAATTATACTAGGCCGTGAGCATCATTTAGGTGTGTGAGCCATGAGCATAAATGTGTGAATAGGCCGTGAGCAATGTGTGTTAAACTATTAACATTCAAACCATAAATATTATATCACAAGTGTGTTAAACCATGAGCAAATAAACTTTAAACTTGTGAAGCATTAAACCATAAGATGAAGTATGTGTTGTGCTAGCAAGTAAACACTAGGCCATGAGCATCAATTGAGTGTGTGAGACGTGGGCAAATGTGTGCTAGGCCGTGAGCAATGTGAAGTACAAAACCACCAAATGACAAAGTGTGAGGTGCTAGAAATAGCCACTAGGCCATGAGCAAAGAGGTACTAGGCCGTGAGCATGAAGTGGCCTCGGCCGTGAGCTAATAGATGCTTCAAAATGTGCTCTAGCAACTAACCATCATCAACATTGAGTTATGCTAAGTTATGAAAGTATAATAGCTTTAAAAGACAAAGTAACTTAGCAACTTATGAGAGAAATCTCTAAGCAATTATCACTTCATATGCTTCTAAAGATTAGCCAAATAATTCACAAGTAGAAGATCTAAAAACATTAACCACATATCCAAGTTATCTAACCATAAATCATGAGATGTAAGAGCATATGAAAGAATATGAAAGAAATAAACTTGCAAGTGAAAGACTATCTAAGATATGATCAACTTATAAGCATGAAAATCACCACAAGTTAATTTTCCTTAAGGCCAAGGCGATTTTGGGGATGACTCCCCCAAGGTGCCGGCAAGTGAAGTTAACACTACTAAGACAAACTTGCACAGAAAAGAAGGGCATTCAAGCTTCGTTCTCATAGCTCCGGAGATCCGGAGAGAGAGAATGTCAGCTAGGCTCTTGGCCGACTGCTCAGGCAAGAACTATCTTAGCACTATTAACAAACATTAGATTAATTTTAAGAACAGAAATGAAAGAACTTGAAAAGAAACACCACTACTAAGGTCAAGGTGGTGGAAAGCCTCCCGATTTTGACTCAAGAGGGTAGCTTACTTGTACAATAACAAATTAATGAAATAGAATCTAAGCTAACAAGTTATATGGACAAAAGAATAGCTAATCTAAGTTAGGTTTATTTTAGGATCCCATAAACTTAGAAATATTGCAGAAAATTTAGAAAAAGGAAAGAGAAGAGAGGAGAAATGATACCCAAACCAAAGAAGAGTAGTTTGGAAGACCTCCTAGGTGTTGTATGCGGCTTGTACCTTCAAAATATGTCGTTGCCCTGCAAAAACAACAAGCAAAAGCTTGTTGGAAATGCTGCAAAAACACCAATATAAGTTACAGAAATTTCTGTGTATACACAGAAATTTCTAGCAAACAAATATGAGAGATAAATGATATTTTTGAACTTTCTAAGACTAATATATGAGCTGAAAAATAAGTGGAAATGGATGTAGAAAATTATATGGCAAAAGAAAGAGATTTGGAGTGTAAGAAAGCCTCAAGGGTAGACTCCTCTTCGAATACTATCCCAAGTGAAACCTTTGGGATGACCTGCAAAACTTAGAGCAAATATGAATATGGCATAGATAGTTATC
>ML787240.1:22405-37605 GCA_009831015.1 Picea engelmannii
CTCATTACCAAAAGGAGAGTGTTGTAGCCACTAGTTTGCTACTAGACTCCCAAGAGCAATGAATGGATGGCAAAATGGCAAGAGCAAGAAGATGGAATTGTGAGAAATTTCAGCATAATAGTGTTAGCACAAAGATTGGTGAGGAAAAGGTGAGGGGAAGGCTTCTCTTTATACCCCTAGAGGCCAAGAGAAGTGACTTGGATCACTTCCAAGTGTCAAGTCAAGAGTTAAAGATCAAATCCCAAGAGAGGGGGTGCACCACTTAGGGTTTGAGTGAGAGAGAGGTGAGTTGGATGGTTGGGATAGTCTAGGGATGAGGTAAATAGCTAAGAGGGACGCACTTGGCATTAGAGGAGGGCCCATTTACTAAGAATAGAGGTTGGGCAAAGTTTGGGTGAGTGTGGAGTGAGTCTCCACCAATGGGGGCGCTAGAATAGGAAGGGCATGAGCTAGTTTAGAGGTTAAGTTAGGTTTTGGGTTAGGTTTTATGCATGGGTTAGGGTTTTAGCATGTCTAGGGGGGCGCACCACATGTGTGGATGCCTCTTTCCACGTTTTATGGCTTAAAACTAGGAAATGGTTAGTTGAGGGTCGTTTTTCCCCTTAGGGCAAGGTTTAGAAGGTTGAAAAAGTGAGTAAAGAGGTTGAATTAAGTTGGGAAAAGGTTAGGATGGGTTTGGCTAGGTTAGGAGGGTCTAACTTGCTCATTGCCACCTTAACATCCACTCACTAACTCAAAATTACAATGTTTTATGACATTTTAATAATGTCATCTTAGCAATTAAAATTGTTGTTTTGACTCTAACTGACTCTAAGTGGGCTAAGACATAGAAAAACTTGCCCGACTGAGATGAAACTTGGTCCATGGGTGTAGGGGGTGCTATTCCATTTCTTTTGAGCACAAATAACCCTATCAAAATCCCAAAGACGAAGTTTTTACAATATAAGCTCAATTTTTTTTTTTAATTAATTAAATTATTAAAAATTTAATTAATTAAAAAAAACCTATCTAGACTCAACGAAATTCCGCGAAACTTTAGACACTGCCTGACATGGTCATTTACAACATTCCTGACAAGGTTACCAAAGAATGACACCATCAGAGCGCCTTCCACCACTTTGGAGGAAGTCAATGGAGGGAAAAACTCAAGGGAAGTCGGCCAGGAGCTTGGCTAATCGACAACCTGAGGATAAAAAACCCCCGATGAAAGGAACTCCCCCAATGGATCACCCAAGGTACCTGACCTAACTATGATCCATGCAGACTTATTACATTATTAACCCACGCAGGGGTGCATAAATCCCGTTTACAAAAAATTGATGCTGGGGTATCAGATACCCAAGTAGAACCATAACTGTCTCCAACATAGATGAATACTTCATGGCACATGAGTTGACCACCGTTGCTAAATGGGCGGTCAACAGGTTGCATGCAAAGTTTGAATGTAGAGATTTATTTAGGGACGCTCGACCTCACAACCTGCCCCCATAGTAATAATATAGTAGTGGTGATTGGGGGAGGGCTCGACCTATAACTATCAATAGGGAGGGGAGGGGGATAGAGCATCGATGCACCGGTGAACCTCTCGACTGATAGGAACCAATGAAACATGGATGCATATTATGTTTCTCATGTAACATGGAGGGAGGCATGATGTTCCATATTTCATTGATCATGTAATGTGCAGAATAGGATCACTTGCTCGGTATCACCTATATGTATGTAAGGACCTTTATTGAATGAAGTGAAAGGAAGGAGGAGATGAAGTGAATATATCCATTAGTGTAGTGAGGGCTTCAGGGCTGTTAACCAACCCTCCCTATTACGGATGGAGTGTCCAACCGAAAAGTCTTTTGGGGTCAACCCAACACCCAGGCCCCAGGAAGTAAGTGGTGTTGGTCCTGATCAACCCCTTTATATGCCTTTCTGGGGAGGTCAATCCTTCGACAATGCTGCTGGTTATTATAAAAAGAAAAGGGATGGAGGGTGGGTCAGAAGTTCGAACATTGATAGATCCTAACGGATCAGATGTAGCACCATACAATTGTTCCTTCCCTCACATACATCAAGGTCAATAGTTATGGAGAATACCAAAATGATGTTATACCTTCCTTACCCTATCGGGGAAGTATCGCTATTTCATTTATTCTTCCATTTCAGAGGCAGTGCTCGCCAAGTGCTTTATGCATATAGTTGATCATGTCTTGGTTAGGGAGAAACAATGGCCAAAGCCTTCGAAGGAAGATTCGAAGTTGGCGTCGGGGATGGTCGTTGGACAAGCGACAAAATGTCATATTTTTCATCCATATAATAAGATATATAATGCATCGAAAACTATTCTGAGAGAAGATCTGTTCAAATATTGATTGGTCCTAGTCACGGTTTACGCGTCATTGGTAGAAGGGCCCTCTCCAACCTCGCCTTTGGTTGGGTATCTTGTTTGTACACGATCAACGGAGGCCTCTTCAACATGTGTTACTACGTCTCCAATAGCTCCCACTTCGTCTTTCCTTTCATAAATTATAAGGTGCCCCCATTATGAGGAATGAAGGACGAGAGACCCTTGTGAAACACATTCCTTCTTCTCTATATTTCTCTTTCCCGGTTCCAAATGCTTCCCATACTTCTATTTAGTATAACATAAACTAATTTTCCTACGATCAAGTTACCAGGATGACTAGATAATGTAAATTGTTTTTCATTTATTCCATCAATATGCTCCCTCCCAAGTCAGTACCCGTAATTGTGATATGTTTTCCTTGATATGTTAAAACCTCCACAATCATTTTTTCATCTCCGCTTCCAACATTAGTTTAACACCTCTAGATATATCGTTGGTCATTTACCTATTTATTTCCTTGATGAAATATCTCTGTGGCATCGATTGTACAAGTTTGTCGGGATATTGATCTACTTACAGGTGGGCCGGAATGAGGAAGTAGTGCTTCCTGAGCTGCTTGATTGACTTCCCCTTCTCCGAAACAACTTGGCAAAGAGAGATTTCCCACCTTATCTAATACAATGCAATGATCCATCTTGATATGCAATGGATTTTCATATATAATTATTATTACACACTACTGGAGCGGGATGAGTGATACTCTTTCCTTCCTCTTCCCATTGAGCGCCTATGGTGAATTGTAGAGCCCGAAGATTATTTATATATATTTCATAATGCATAGATAGGGGTGGCTATCCCTCTTTGCTCAGATCGAACCAAAAATCTCATCTTTGTGGAGCTTCCCGAGTAGCACCTATTGCGTTGGCCCAATCGGATCCCCTCCCAACATCCTAAGAAAGATTTAGCAAGGGAGTGATAACTGACCATTCCAACTAACTTCGGAATTGATAGGTTGAGGTCTGCCTATCATCAACCCTTCTGTGTCCTTTGAGCACTCCACTGGGATGTAAGTTTGTCGATCGCAAAGCCTTTCGTTCACTATCCATATCTTGTCATTCCTGCTGCTCCAAGGAAAGGAGGGGGAAAAGTCTCACTTCCAAGTGAGATTCTGTAAAGCAAGAGCGGGGGAAAAAACTGGTAAGGAAGCCCCTACCGGTCGTTTAGGTAAGAGTCCTCGGCACTTGCTTTTTTCTTTCCTATTCCTTTGATGAGGTGGCCCATTATAAGAAAGGGGAATGGGGAAGGAACCTTGTTTTCCCCATGCCCAACCCCCTTTCGCTACGCTCAAGAAAAGGGATAATATAATAGCGAAAATCTGATGAGTCGTCCTTTTTATGGCATGAATGTCCTATTTGTTTGTTCATTTGTTTTACAAGTCGAGTCCCTCTCGATGTATAGGTTTTCTGAAGGGTGGATGTTTCACCCAGGCTACTATAGATAGACCATGCTTCAAAGGTCCCCAGGCTTCGCTCTTCCACGTCCTAGGGATCAACGAGAATGACAGGGCAGCTCAAGTACTCCGTTCAGGAAAGATTCGACTTAAGAGCCCAGTGATCCATGCTATTGGAGTCGTTATGACATCCATCCATACCATAATAGTGGGACTTGATCCTGGCTCTTTTCCTTTGATGCCCATCATGAATGGAATATTCATTGCGCGGAGAGGAGGGGCAGGGGGGGAAAGGCATGAGCTTCACTGGTGTGACTTACAAGTAAGGAGTAAGAGGAAGGCCCGCGCAAAGAAAAAATTTGGTCATAAAAACAAAGCATACTCCTACAAACATACTCACTTCGTCGTGCTCGGACGCCCAAAAGTATAAAGTACGCCAGGAGGAATGAACACGCAGTGATCTATATACATGAAGAAAAGGGAAGAACCCACTATTAAGAGCCCATTTCAAGTACATCCACTACATCGACCGATAGCTACTCTGTTCCAATTCAACTTAATTCCCACCTACTGGAGAGAGACGTAAAGATAGGACCCACTGAAAGAGAGGTGAGTCAAAGTAAGCATTTGAACCAGGAGGAGGGCTAGTTTCAGAAGCATCCGTTAAATAAGCAATCGATTAAGTTTATCCAATTCGATGCTCTTATGGTTGACCTTTCATTAGTCAATAATCTTGCAACCCCACAAAGGTCAAGGAGGGAGAGGCTTGATCAATAGTACAAGGTAGGAGCTCCCCGATCCACGTGTGCCGAGCTGTTCCCATCTTTATATCCAACAGTATTAGAATCTGTCCCTATCATCTCACAAGCAACAAAGCAAGCATACGAGTCTGCATACCTTCTTGTTCCAGCTTCTATTCACCCGGTTACTTATCCTATCTAGCAGACCTTGTAGTTAAATCCATTGAAACCCATTAATGAGCGCCTAATGAGTGACTGAGTAGACGTCACCTGCAGGCTACCGGTAAAAGGCCTTTGCACATGGAAAAGATACAGGCTATGGCACTTCAATTACTTCTGGATCAAATGCTTTGACCTCTGCAGCCTTTGCAACCTGCCATTTGTAACCATCAAGCAAGCTGTGTCAAAGGCTGAGCGTTAAGTAACTTAATAAGCCAAAAATTGCATAGCAACAAAAACTAGACTAAGAAGATTATCAATTCACATTATTCCAAGGTTTCAAAGAAAAAGTATGCAAGCACCAACAAAGTATAAAGAAATAGCGATGAAAAGAAATAGTTCAGCGGAGAACCTCCATTAAGCACCAAATAATCTAATTGGAGTTCCATTTGTCCATAATAATGAAAGATGAGAAGCCATAAAGATAGCAGAGAGAAATTCAATAAGTTGGAATATGTGATAATAAGTTCAACAAAATGCAATGGATAAAATTCAGCTGCAGCGAAGGTAAGTCAGATCGTTAAAGTGTTAATCATGCCGCTTTCCAAGAATTCATCGTTCAGTTGTTGGGGAATTCCTTATGCACACTTATATAGGCTGCATCCTAAAGATAGTGAGCCCAATAAAGATTAGCATTGTATAAGAACAATCCCTTTGAGAAATTAATGTGCACCATAACCAAGAGAGAAAGACATAAAATCCATAAAATGAATCTTTATAAAGTCACTTTGTTCGAGCAATTAAATTCATCAGCGAAAGTAAGTCCAATTGGTCAATTGTTCATCATGGATATATCGAATCCACATGTGTAACATATTGAATCTGTATGCGTGGGTCAAAGGTGTCCTCCCACCATTAGACAGAGCTACCACCTATCGCCAGTGGCTTTCAATATTGACAATCAATAGAGGTCTATAAATTTTCTTATGTTTTATATACTAATGATTCATGATGTATGCTAGTGATTTCTACCAATTACAGGTCTTGGCCTTTATTACTTTCTATTGCCGCTGGTAAAAGCACTGATGAAACTACTACCTATGCCTTTCCCACATTTTCTTAATCCCCAGGAGGCAATCCCATAGAAAGAGAAACTGACTCATTAAACAAAGCACGGGCCACTCGCTATGCTCAATAGACTACCATCCGGCATGAACCCTTATTCCTCATTAAACCTTACCATGTGTTAGTTATACCCAGTAAGGACATGAGCCATCCTAATCATATCTATTACCCGTATCTATTATAGATTCTATTTGAAAGGCACATCCCATCACGTTTCATCAACCCAATGAGGAATCCATCATCTCAGAACCCCGCATTTCTCTTTACAAAGAATAGGCAATCACAAATGTCAGACCATTCAACCAATGCACAGTTAAGAGCTTAGGCAACCTGAATGAAAGAGAAGGTTTTGTCAAACCAATGCAATAGTTGTGTGTGTCTTTGCTCAAGCGTTATTACATATATAATGAATTACTATAAGAAATGGTCGAAATGAACAAAATCGATCTCTCGAAATAGCATAATTACATATATAATGAATGAATGCATAATTACATATATAATAGCAGCATTGTTGAAGGTCCTCCACCTTGGTTGGGATAACCTCTCCCAACCAACCCTCTCTTCTAGCTCTTTGAGGGAAAGAAATAGAAGTATGGTAATCAACATCTATGGAGTTTTGTCTGTCTTTGCTAAAGCATTATTACATATATAATACATTGTCGATTGTCTGCTAAAGCGTTATTACATATATAATGAATTACTGGAACGCGGAGAAGGTGTCGTAAGGCCGCTTGCCTGTTAAGGGAAGGAGAATTTAGTATCTTGTTTAAGGTTAGACCCATTTGAAGAAGAAGAAAGAGGGCTTTAGAAGCGTTCTTTAAGGGGAAGAAATATAGGAATGTAGTCACTTGTCCAAGTTACTTATTGATGAGGGGGAGCAAGGGTGAGTAAGTGAACTATCGACCGGACCCCCAACAAATAAGTAAATTGAGGGATAACCTGACCTTCTCGCTAGCGATTTTAGGGGAAGAAAGAAAGAAAGGGTGAGAAACGAACGCTTGCCCTCTGAGGGCAAGGGCCTTGAAAGCGATCCTTCCTTATTTCCTTGCTCTCTCTTTGGTCGAGCAAGCGGTTCATCCCCTCACCCTTGCCCTACGAAGGGAGGTCAGGTTATCCCACCCAAGGGAAGGGTATCCCTTACACTATGCTCAGGTAAGCAACATAGACATATAGTGCATTCTGGGATCACCTCCATTCTGTCACTATAGATCATAGTTGTCGTAACAAATTATGAAACTACACACACAAATTGGGTCTTAGGAAGAGACGTATGAGGCAGCCCATGTACGGTCCGGGAGCCGAGCCCCAGCACACACAGTGATGGTGTGGCAGCTTAGGTAAACACTTATATATTAGCTGGTCATCAATCGGAAGCAGGCAAGATGGTGACAAATTCCAATTGGTCCAAACCTTTGACCTCGTTCAACTTAGGTGGCTACCACCAACCCCATAATTTGATAGCCCATACCTTACCTTTCCTTGTTCGCACAACGAATGAAGGTTGGGTGGAAGGGCACCCCTTAGAGAATAGTAATAGTAATAGTAGAAGTCAGCGGGCTGCTTCTTGGCCACACCCACGGGCTTATAGATACGACATACTCGATCTACATTATCAAGTAGGAAATTGCATACCATTCGCCAATATACGTATAGGAACATGGGTGCATAATATTGAATGTAATCTAGGTCAAGGCGCAAAGCCGACTCGAGCCACAGGAACCTTTTCTAAAACAATGAAGAAACCTGGGAATGCACCACAATGTCTTGTGCGGTTACCTCCGGGTGTTGAAAAACTCATAGATCCCCGATGTCGAGCCACTATTGGTATAGTTCCCAATCCCAACCATGGTGCACGGAAGAGAATCTTGGCAGGACAAAGTCAGTGGTTAGGCAGACACCCCATTGTTCAGGGTGTGGCTATGAATCCGGTGGATCATCCCCATGGAAGAGGTGAAGGACGCACGAAAGGAGGTAGACCTTCGGTGTCACCTAGGGGAAATCCCACAAAAGATGGATTTTGAACAGTAGTGGGGAGATGCAAAAATTAGTTTGCGCCACGAAGATCTATATGGAAGGGCAGTTTTGTCGATGCTTTCTCGTCAAAAATGAGGAGCAAGAGGGATAATATTTCTAGCAGGAAAATTCGGTCACGTAGATCTCCCATTTTTCTAGAATCTATTGATTGCTTTGTACAAATTTATAACGGAAAAAATCTTGCTCGCTGCAAGATCACTGAAGGAAAGGTTGGTCATAAATATGGAGAGTCTGCCTCTGCACAGAAATGAAAACCTTCGAGAACCTATATCGGGCCGGGGAGAAAGGGGAAAAGGTAAAATATGGTATGAAAATTCAATCCAATTTCAGTCAGACTGAATCTGAATCGTAGTTCAGATCCAAGTCGGTTTAGTGAGGGTGACCACAAAATTCACCAAGTGAATTTCCCTTTTGTATGGATAGATAGGGCGACGTTGCAGATGCGGCAGGACGGACACAACTTCTTCGCCCGCCAGAAGACCCGATGGAAGCACTTACCTGAGCTCTAAGGGATGAATCATATTTCTTCCCCTAAAAGAGCTAGATAAGTTTATCCCTTCCTTATCTAGCTCAGGTAAGGTCCTGGTCAACCCTTCTAATTTGAACCCGGTGTTTGGGATAACCTTCCCTTCTCTATGATAACCTTTCATTTCTTTTTGGTCCATTCATTTGGGTGGGGGACTAGAGCATGTCGCGAAAGGAGCACACTGGGCGTGCTTCGACCGTGTCTCTGGAGCACAGTTGAATGTAGATATCATGAACGGGAGGGGCGAGCCTGGATCCAGGGGGGAAGACAACAACTCCCCTATATGTACATGCGATGATAGCTAGCGCATGTACCCTTTCGGACGGGGGGCTTTCCGCCGGCAACTCCGCTAAGGTTCTCCTGATCTGGGCTAAGCACTTCCTTCGAACAAATATAGGAGTCTTTTATTTATCCATTCAAATAATGCTCCCTTCCCCTTCCCTCTACGCAAAGGAAAGGGTGGTTAATCAGAAATAAGAAACCTAGATCTGGGACTAGGCACTTTGAGGTGAAACCTATTAGTTATACCTTCCCACCTATAGTCCAGGGGTATAACCTTGTGGATCAGTTTATCCCATACCCTATCTTATACATACATAATTAAGATAAGTTTGGGAATTCGATAACCTGAAGCGCACTATGCTTCGGAAAATGAGAGTTTCTAGTGGAACTGGTGAACCACGCATCTTGAGGTTATATGCATGGGACAGAGGGCTCGTAGTACCTACTTCTGCTCAGGACCTCGGGGAAAGGCTATGCAGTGGAAGGGAAGGAGCCTAAATCGACCCACGACCCTTTATTATTCATTCAAGGTTATCCCTTTCCTTTGTGTAAGGGAAGGGTTGCACACTCAATCAATCAAGCAAGTAGTACGAAGAGATTGATGAGACTAAGAAGCTACCACTTATTAGCCTACCTACCTACCCACCTGATCAAGTCATCATTGAAAGGGAAAACCTCATGAAAGAAGCCTAGTTGAAGCTGTCATTTATACCCACCCCCATTCATTTACTTAAGGGCGGGCATGATATCACCACTTTGAAATCTACGATTGATATTGAGTAGGCAAGGTAGCCAAACTGGAGATGACAAGCAGCTTCATCTATCCGACCCAACCTACCCTCTATGAATAGAGCCCCTATCTTACGAATGAATGTGGATTTAGTGAATTAATGGGGGGGGGGGGGGGGGGGGGAGGAGGCGATATATGGAAAAGAATACCATCACTCCAACATATTACGGAAAACGATCAACACAAGATAACTTAGCTTAGCCCATGGCAGGTGCAGAATGAAAAATTTTGTCACTATCGTAGTTGTCGTAACAAATTAGCACCCACTAAACTAACGTGCTTCCAGAATTTGTTACGGCACTATAGCAAGCAGTAGTTGAATTTGTGAATTTGTGTTATCCAGAATTACGGAAAATTCTGTAACTAACCATTGGGCATCTATCTCTTATCGTTGCTACCCACGACGTCGAGAGACTCGAGAGACCGTAGCATGCCCTATAGTATAGCACATAATTTGTGAATTACGGCTAACCTCACTATAGCAAGGTTGCATTCTGTCCTTATTTATTGAAGTTGCATGCACAAATTATGTAACTATAGACTATAAATCCTACACAAACACTAAAGTGCTTCCTTTCTCGTGATCCCTATTGGTTATACCTTACCCTCGCTACTTACTATAGGGGGTGGGATATAATGCGGAAAAGATCGAGCAGCATCACTGCTTGCTTGCGGGGAGGAGTGCACATGGGGGCAGGCAAAGGATCAAGCACCTTGAGTCCCCCAATGCAATGCAACACCACAAAAAATATAGGTTGGGTTGGAGAGCCGTGTGATGGGTTACTATCCAGCACAGTTTGGAGAGCACGTGTAGTCTCCGCTGGTGAATGGAACCCCCCGACTCTTCCCATGGAGTAACCATCAAATCTATTTATCATTATGGGAAATTGGTGTATCAAGTTGTCAATCTCAGAGATCATTCCGGTTCGATACGTCCACCTACGAGAAAAACCTTTGGCTTTTGTCTCGGTAGGTGTATTATTCATCATTCTCCTAAAAGGACATCCATTCATCTATCTCTTCCCCATCGACCACGATGACTGAAACGATGCGGCAGATCAAGAGGGTGACCAGTCTAGTTCCTACACGAACACATTGTACAAGCCCAATTATTGATGTATGTTAGAGGCGTTGCACTCACTCTTGTTCGGTAACGAACGCGAGGACCGAAGCATGTGCAAAAAGCTCCATTGGAAACTGGTATTTGTTCACTTAATTGAGTTAGAGTTTGGGAAGATATAAAATATACCTTACTTGAGCATATTGAAGGGTCCTTTCAGGTGGTAAGGTCCTTCCCTTCTTCATAAGGGAGGGAAAGGTCTTGAGCTCAGGCTTTGAGAGGAATAAATTAGGCAAATTAGGACCAAATAGGGCCTTTTAGGACCTTACCTGAAAAGGGAGGGTTGACCTTTCAGTTAGGACCAACCCAGTGAAAGCCTTTCAAGACCTAAATAAGGTCGGCGTAGGGCCAGAAGAAAAGAATACTTCCTTTCAAGGCCTTATTGTTCGAAGTATTGACCGACCTTAAAATAGGACCTTTATTCTTCAAATGGGTCTGCCTTCTCGAAGTACTAATTTCCTTGGCCCCAAACGTGAAGACGACCTTTATTCTTCAAATGGTCCACCTAGAACAAATTACCCCCTGAGGCCTTGCAAAGCCTTAGTGTAATGAAGTACCAAATTCCCTAGCCAACAAACAGGGCCTTTCGCCGTATCAATCAAATTTTAGGATCTTTAGATTAAAGACCAATGGGCCGCCATCGAAGAAAAGAGGCTAGAAATTTGTACTTCTTTCCTTGGCTTGGTCGACGTCAATTCAGAGACTATTTACTTATAAAGTATGGGATATTCAAATACATTCTTGGGGCAAGATCTATGGAGTTATGTACTTATCTCCTTGGCCTTATTCTATCCCCCTATTAGTTACCAAAGTGATACAAGTCAATACGTTAAAGAAACACTTTGTATAGTAAGGGCTATTTAAGGACCCCTCGGGTCCATCCTGGGTTTACTTCGCCTAACCCGGGTGAAAAATAGAAGGGTTTCTATTATACAGAGTTATGTCACTTACTATTTTATTTTCTCCTTGGCCTTCTCTCTCTAGTTAACGAAACAAGAAAGGTACGCATTTATGGAGTTATGTTTCCTCTTTATGCTAGTTACCAAAATGATATGAGTAAATATGTTAAAGCAATACTTCATCAAGGCGGAGCAATTTGGGGGAATTCAAAGACTTTCCCGGGGAATACTTCGTGAAGTAAGGAGGCATTGGAAGGTCTCCCTGGGTTGACTTTTCCCTTCGGGTTCAAATTAGAAGGGTCAATCAGGATAGGTCTTCGAATAATTTACCTTGAAAGACCAACTCGGGTGAAATTTAGAAGGGTTAATCAGGACTTGACTGGATTGACCTTTCATTCAGGACCTGATAATACCTTTCAAGCCCTTCTTGTTTGCCTATATTTATTCCCCTCAAATAAATAAAAGGCCAACTCTTCCCATAGTTAGAGAAACTGAGATTATATCTGTTAGATAAGGAGGCAGGATTTTCTGACCGGGTTGATCAGAACCTTACTGGGTTTACCTTTAAGGACCTTACCTTCACAGAGCTCGGGTAGGGGATGGCTACCCACCTGGTAGCTAAGCTAACCATTAGTGCTTGAGCGGAGCCAATGGGGAGGTGTGCATGCTTCCTTGTGGGCTCTATGCCTACCGAGGGTCTTGATCGATCAGGTTGGCCTTCCCTCGACCTACTCACTCCGATAGAGGAAAGGATAGAGTCGATCACCCATCTTACTAGAGACGAGACACTGAACGACATCTTAACACAGGGTGTCCAATCTGTCAGATAAGTCGTGTAGGAAACAACGGTGAGATCCTCCTAGCGTGCACTATGGGATAGCAAGGGGTCAGAGGGCCATACCACCCACACACCCCAAAGGGACCTAGCAATAGGAAAGAAATTGGTGAGTGTCAGGTAGAGAGGAAGGAGCCTATGCACTTGTCACGCCCCTAAGTAAGGGGTAGCATATTTCAAGCTAGGCGTAACATAGGTATATTGAGAGCCCCTTGATGACTAATAGTACAACAAACTAACATATTATTGAGAGGCGTAACATAGGTATATTGAAAGCTAGGAGTCATTAACGTATTAGACAGGATTTTAGTAACGTATTGAAAGCCAGTAAGGGGGGCTATCTGACAAGTCCTACTCGACGTAGCCTGCCACACCCCCCCACCATGGACTTGGACGCTCGATCACCTTGGAGATGGGGTTTTGATAGGCCTTTGGGTACAAAACCTAGAGAAAGTGAAGTTAGAGAGCCGTGTGATGGGTTACTATCCAGCACGGTTTGGAGAGCACTTGTGTAGCCTTCACCGGTTCACAAGACACATAAAGGGTCCTCTTCGCTTTGCTTGCCATCCACCTTTTCCCTCGTAGAGACAACCAAGTGGGGCGAGCCCTCGTAGATGTACCCTTGACTCTCTCCCAGAAAGGGCTGGTGGTGGGCATTTGGGAAAGTAATGTCGATCGGGTTTGTTTTCGACGGTACAGAGGAAGAACAAAATAAAGTGAGAGGCTGCAATAGGGGGGTAGGAGAGACTGTCAAGTCGATCAGGAGCGCAAGGGAAGAGCGGAGCGAAGTCAGGATCTGGCCGAGAACAAAACAACTCTGTGGATACCGTGATCGATCACCATCGAGACGGAGGAATATTTCGAAATCACTCCAGGTCAGTGGTTGGATGGCCCACAAGCATCCAATGAGTGGGAAATACACCGCAAATAAAAGGTTTGTAAATGACATAGTGTTCCCAATAGGAAATGACGACCCCTCCGGAAAAACCAAGTTCTTCAAGTTCCTTCTCCCGAAGAAGTTTCGTGGGACAAAAGATAGCACGAGTAATAGACTTATACAGGCCCTCCCTGTTGTACGTCCCTCCTCTAATTACTCGGTCATGATATACTCCTTTCATATGGAGAACCAAATTCATTCTGACCCCATAAACGTCGTAGTTACCAATCATTTCATGGCACCAGTTGAACTGGGGGGAGCGGATAGACAGGGAGGAAGCTTAGATAAGAGAATATGCTCCCGCATTGGTTTTTTTGTAGAAATATTTACCGCCAAGACCGAGTAGGGAAAGTTCTTGGCCGAATCCAATAAAAGGTTTACCCACTTCATTTTCATTTGCCGAGTGTTCTTTGCGATAACAACAAAAACTTGTTGGTCCATACCCCTCTTTCCTTTCTTCGATGCTACCTTTTTCTTCCCAAGGGAGAACCTTAGGGTGCCCAATAACAAAATTGGTGATGCCCCACCACTAAGGGAACAAATCCTAGGTAAATCAAGGATAAAATTAAGGAACCTCCCGGGTAAGGAGAAGGTAATCAGATTGGTAGAAAAATTAATATCCCTAGGTGGGATAGGAGGATTGATGAGGGGAATAGGGATGATTATAGAGATAATACTGAAAAATAGAAGAATTACGTATGGGTACAATTATTATTTGAACGAAGTGTGAAAAATGTGATCTTTGTTGTCCAATAGAACAAACACTAAGGACAGACCTTTTTTAGGTGAAGTGTTTGGAGCGACACTAAGGGAGAGGGATATACTCCTTTCTGAATCACAAAAATTGTACGACGAACAGGCTTCTCGCTCTAGGCGTACGACCCAGAGATGTTCAAGTTTTCAATCTTGTTCCCCAGTTCGAATCCAAGCATCTCTCTCTACGAGGGAGTGAGTTTTGGACTCCTCCTAGTCAGGGAGGATCAGGTCGCTAGAGAAATCGTTACCCTACTTTCTTGCACGAGCTTGCTAGAGAGAGTGTGTCCGTAAGTGGAGTGCCTTCCTCTCACCCAGCTAGAAAAGAGAATGAGAAATTATTGANGGGGGGGGTTGTGTGTGGGAAGGAATAGAGTCATTAGATGCGTTCCACGATTCACCAAATGGTTGGGTTTTGGACCTCTTGTGTCTTTCTCCCCACCCCCGCTATGCTATTAGGAATGAATGGATTTACCCGATCCTAAGAGATAGATATGGCTGGTTTTTGTTTTAGGTAAGTTTTCGAACTAAATCCTATATTATATCATATCACATGTATTTCTGGGGTTATACCTACGAGGGGGGGCAGGGTGGGACCTTGCGGATATCCCATAATTTTTGTGTGTAGGTTATCCCAGAATTGCGGCAACAGTGATCATCTATACTTCTGTCACTATATATTGTAGTTTCTGTAATTGCCTACACAAATTCTGTTGTTGATTAACCCATGACGTGAGACGACGATACTACTTTTTTGTTCGCCCATCAAGCAAGCAAGGATTTGAATATATATATATATATATAGCAGCCAATCCTTCTCTTTCCGGTATGTATGGTGCGACGCGAGCAGAGCGGAGCGAACAAAGTGGGTTGTGTAACCAAGGATGTTGGAATTTGCACCTATTCGTATCTATTTAGCAATCAGTTCATTAGTTTCTTTGATCCCACTTGGTGTTCCTTTTCCATTCGCTCCCAATGGTTCGACTTATCTAGAAAAATTGTCAGCCCACGAATGTGGTTCCGATCCTTTCGGTGATGCCAGAAGTCGTTTCGATATAAGATTTTATCCAGTTCCTATTTCATTTATTATCTCTGATCCGGAAGTAACCTTCTCCTCCCCTCAGGAAGTCCCTCTCAACAAGATTGATCCGTTTGGATCTCGTTCCATGATGATCTTTTCATTGATTTCAACGATTGGATTTCCCC